>RXPK01003251.1:0-41387 GCA_004143645.1 Protaetia brevitarsis
CAATAGATTTAACATTATTAGCAAAAAATCCAGCATGATTTGTTAGAGGAAAACTCGACTAGTTGACTTGAGTCATTTTATCAACAACAAGTTTTGGGGTATATTTGATGGGCGATTCCTGTGCGATCCTATGTGATTGACCAGGCTTTTGACTGCGTCAGTCATAGTATTTGATAGAGAAAATTGTGCGACTTTGGCGTTAGAGGGTTGACCTCGCAGTGGGTGGCTTCTTTTCTGGACGACCGATCGCATTTGGGGGGATATATTCGCCGCTTGTAAATTCTGTTAGCGCTAAGTAACACCTTTGGAGTACTGCGAGGTTCAGTATTAGGTCCAATTCTTTTCCTATTATATATCAACGATTTAAACAATATTATTATGAAAGAGAAAACCCATATGACCTTGTATGGAGATGATGTTTCAGTTTTAAGACAGATAGGAATAATGATATTTTGGAAAATAAATGTAAAGACTTTCTCCACAGATCAATTCCTGGTTAAATCAACTATAATCTTATTCTTAATACAAAAAAAACACATTTAAGACATTTTATTTGCCCTCAGCGGCGAGTTCCAAATCTAAGGGTTGTTATAGTGATACAGAAGATATATCACATGTGGGAGAATAGTAGATTCTAGGACTGCACCTAGGATCAGAACTCTAACATGGCAAAATAACATTGCGAACAACTCCTTGCAAAACTGAATTCCCTGATGTATCTTTTCCAGAATTTAAAACATGTTTTTTAACAAAGGAACAATTAATTCATATACATTGTAGAATGTCTGACATGAAATAAATATATTACAAGTCACACTGTAAAAAAATACAGTAATTTTGCAATGCACATCAGGAATATTACATGTAATAACGTTGTGAATTTACCACAATAAATCATGTAAATTTTTGTTTTACATGTTTTTTTTCTAGGATATTTAACATGGAAAAAGAAATTCGGTAAAATTTTATAGCTTTTCATGTAAGTTTAGAATGTAACAAAAAGTCAAAGGAAAATACAGGAAAAAAACATTGTACAGTTTTTGTAATTTACTCTCACATTTTATTTAAAAGTGTAAAAATTGAACATTTTTTTTTGGGTATTTAGTGGCACTTAAACAGTAATTTTACTAGTTGAACTATTAATTTTGCTGTAAAAATATGAGATCTTTTATATTTATTGTTTCTACTTGATTTTCGGGTAAAACTATAGATATCATATGGAAAAATACGAATTCATACGCCGCAATGTGATTGGTTATTGGATTTTTTATCTGTGCGCGGAGGTAATTCTTATTCTCGTTTGTCGAACTTATTATGCTCAATGATATCTATGTACGTCACAAACAATCGTTAGGTTTCGCGTAGAGCTTGTTCATTCTTGATCCCTGGTTGATCGAGTCAGTATGACCCTATTGGTGCTATAAAAGAATTCAGATAAGTTGCTTGCTCTCTTTTAAAATAACATATGAAATTACTTCAGGTTCGGTAAATATAGAGTTCATATAAACATACATCGAATTTTACAGTACAATCTTTGAAAAACCACTTCAGCATGTGAATTTACTAGATTAGTAAAATTTTACCTTATGAAGCAAATTTACCTGTAAAATTGTAGGCAACTTTGTTACCAACGATTTTACATGTAATTTTACTGCAACTTTTTTTACAGTGTAGTCTGTAAATGAGTGAAGTCATCCAAAGGAAATTGGATAGCAAGATGAGACCGGCAGAAGTGGCCGTACAACCACCCTCAACCAACAATTCAGAGTGTAAGCTACGACGCAAAACGTTGTAGAACGACTTCTTTTAATGTATTCAACTTCCAGGTTTTACTGTAACAATTTGTATTGTGGAAGCCATCTGACAGGAGTCTCCAGAAACACTGCAGCTTCTATCTTTTAGTCTACCATTTCTTTTGCCAATTAAATTATTACAATCTCGTATCTTAGTGCCCTGCACTGACCTCTACAGGTCTCTAGCTAGATGATCGAAATAATCGTCTGGATTCATTTTTTGGTCTCAATTTTCTGCAAGTACCCTTTCAGTGTGCAGTGTCCTATTAGAAACCCTATTACGGTACGAATAAGTTTCTACCAAGCTGCAGTATTCTTCAATTTTCGTTTTTGATGGGCCCTTAATAAAGATATCTTTCCACCACTGAGAGAAAATGAACAATTTATTTCAACATTTTCTAGCCTGTCACGAATTTTGAGCATTGATTTAACCAATGTTGCATTTAACGTGAATCATATGCACCTATTTTGAAACAAACATATTTATATTGTTTCACACTTTAGAGTTAATTTAACAAGATTAATAGTGTTCAAGGGTAACCAATATTTTATCTGCTGGTTGAAAAAATGTGTTCGTTTAAAACATTTTCTATCGGTTTAACTCGTTGTTAACTCAATAAAGTCTATTTAATACTGTTACATATAGGTGATCGCACATGCGTATAGTCAGTCAGTATCCAACCTCCGTAGCATTAAGACATATGTTTGTAAGCTTCTGTAACATTAACTATTGAATAATAAAGATAATCAAAACCCATCGCGGTGTATATATATAAACATGGCGCATCA
This sequence comes from Protaetia brevitarsis, assembly GCA_004143645.1. Lineage (NCBI taxonomy): Eukaryota > Metazoa > Arthropoda > Insecta > Coleoptera > Scarabaeidae > Protaetia > Protaetia brevitarsis. The sequence continues at coordinate 2,583 of RXPK01003251.1, forward strand.
GAATAAAAACAAACAAAATACCAAAAAAATCAGTGGGAAAGGAAAAAAAGTGCAACAAATTATAAAAAAAAGTGGTCAGAAAGGAACAAAACAAATGGAGAATCTATCTCAACCCTGAGAAGATGTAAATGGAGGCCGACCTAGCAAAAAATTGGACGCAATTCCAAGAGAGATTGGAATTTATATTCTACCGCGAGTGGTTGCAGTGAGAGAAAACAGCCGAAATACAAGTAGCGGCTGTTACACTGTATAGGCAACGAAGTTCGAGAAATTTTAATAATTATTGATATTACGCTGGCAAACACACATCGATCGCACAGCCGGATGCCAGGAGCAAGACAGAAACAACGTTTCACCCAAGTGCCGCACAAGGATGGAAGATCATTGGAAAAAAGGTGTCCGGGCAAATTCAAAATAAGATCGTTTGTAACGGATTTCGAACAATTCTAGAACAGGTCGGTGTACACGTTGTAATTTTACGCATGTGGCAAACAGTGTCAGCTTATGTAGAATATTCATAAAGAATGTAAAAATCATTTTGCCTCTATTTGTTTACCAATTGTCAACCAATTCCGTTGAAAATATGATTATCTTGGTGGGTAGTATTACAATCGGTAAATGCTGATAAAATTTTGGTTGTTATTAATGATTTATATGAAACGTTAAATTGTACTTTCCTTTCAAAATGTATGAAAAAAACCTTATAATTTTTACTTATGTTATTAATGATAAAGTTAGTATATATGCCGTAATATTTTTTTCTATACCTTACATATAGTCTTCTAATTAGGCAATATATAGCTAGCTTGCTATCAAGGAGTCTTTCTGAATGTCCGGCGATTTTTAATTCATCAATGATCCATCGATTACAGTTATCTCTGTTTAAATATATTATGTACAGTAATCGATGATCCATCGATGAAATTAAAACTCGCCGATCAGTAACGTGATTAAGCAATCGAAATGGTTTCCATTACAAGAAAAATCTTTTCGTATAACCACCTAAAGGTGTTGAATATGCAATGCACAAAAGTCATTCGAGAATACTACGGTAGGTTAAATGAAACAATAATAAGTTTTGAAATAAAATTTATGTGCGAACATATTATAAAAAATAAGAGACAATTATTACTTCTGTGTCGACACAAGTAAACTGTGTGGGATAATGTTGTTGTATTATTCAATTAGCAGGTGGAATTGTTAATGGAAATAAGTAAGTTTAAAAATCCCCAATAGTCTGTTCTTATAACATTTATTTATTCAGTTAACTAACGCAATTAACATTTTTTTACTATTGCATTAACACTAAAATATCATGCTCCATAGAGTGTTCAACACCATTTATTAAGTTAATACAACATTTTTTTTCTCTCGTGCAGATTTGCCTGAATCCAATGTCTTTATGTTTCTCCTTGGCCCAATTCCTTATCTGCTCTCGTGCTGTGTTTTTAGACACTCCTAGAACAAGTGATGGTTCCTTTCCTACTAACTCATGGGCTTTTCCGTTTCCTTTCGACCACCGAATGTCCAGGCATCCAGAGCAAAGTGATTTTATTGCGATATGAAGCTATTCAGGTTTTGAATACTCCCAAGCTAGTATTGATCCATCTGGGATGCCTAGTTGTCCTACTATCGCCAGGCGTCAATTATATTAGCAAACACTTCTTCCTCAGTCCACGAAATTGTTCCTTTATTAGTCTTTATAAAATATTGCAAATGCCTGCCAAATCAGCTCCATACCTCCAGACAAACACACATCATGTTTCCTTTGAAATCCGGTGTATACTCGATGGGTGTTGCTGAATTCTGTCTTCGAGATTTCCGAGAAGTCGAACGAAGCTATACTTTCCACACACGCACGCACACACTCACACAACGAGCCTATTTCAGGAAAACCGTGCCGAGAGTTGAGCGACCACACTCAGGTTCTAGAAATCGCTTCCTACTCGTTCGTAGTGTGAGCGTGAGTAAGAATGCTCGCGTTCACCTATCCCACATACTATACACCCGAGTGTCCTGATGTCAAATCCGGCGCAAAAAAAAAAAATCGTACATACACTCATACGTCGTACGTTTCTGTCGATGGGCGAGCGAGCCGGTCGACTCTTTCGATTCATTAAAATGTGGTGACGTGAATGCGAGCGGTTAATTTGCATTTAAATTCGATCGTGGGTGAGCGGACTGTACGGGAGAGAGAGTTCGAAAATTTTGCCCGTTTTTAACTTAATTACGATTGCGTTGGTTGTCCGTCTGCTTGGCCATTCATTAATAACGCGGCGTTCAAATAATATTTTATCAGGTCTAATTCGTGGAAATTAGTACGTATAAGTGATTTCGAACATTGATTTGCCACATCTCGAACCAATCTCACTTTTAACAGCCAAAATTAGCAGTTAATAGTATACCAAGTGAACGCACACGACCTCGCGATGGGTAATGTAAAGATTAAAAAGCGAAGAATGGCTAATAGATTGTTTCTGTTTGTTAGAGCAGCTCAGGCTTGTTGCACACTTATCTTACTTACGATATAAATTATTACATTAATTTAGATTCCTATTCGCATCAAATTGTAATGTTCTGAGCAATCAAATATTATTGTGCCAAGATGGGCAAACCATCAAGCCATAATAATAACGTGGAAAGTGACTTCTACCTGTAGGTGGCACGGACCTTCAAAGGGGACCAGATCGTCTGTCGAATCGTGACTCCGGACGCTTACTAACGAATAGGCAAGCAATTTTCTCACCTAACGGGCGCACCCTCAAAGCCCCTTCTAGGTTTATTGAAATTTGAAATAAGTAATTATAGAAAATCGATGTAAAACACTTACTGTACAAATAAAAGAAACGTTCAAAACCAAAACAAGCTTAATCTTTATTTATTTACCCAAAGCTTATTTTCATCATCAATTGAGACTCTTTGATCACAAGGTACGTAAATTGAATCAGTTAAAATACTATATAAGACAATCTTTAATACCAAAAACACGTCTTCGAACTTTCCTGGCACTTTTTAAAGACTAAATGAGGTTATGGAAATGTCATATAATAAATTAAATTTCAAATAAATAAAACGGCCCGCATCTATCTGAAAACGGCACAATACTAAATTTTTTAAAACAAACGATTGTTATATGATTATCGATATTTGTTAAAGATAAGCTATTTACACAGATCAAAACTCAGTGATATTTATTTACAACCCTTAAATATTAAAAATTCCTAAAATAACTAACTAAAAAGGCGGCTATTATAAAACTGAACCCCAAATTATCGTTATAGTGAAATAAAATACACCAAATATATAAGTTTCGATATATTGGAAGGAAACCGAATAATTCCTTTCTGTTTTAGTGAGGTGATTCTATGAATACTAACTTGAAAAGGACACGACGCTTGGCAAACGCTGGTGCTGGAATGGAGGTTCAGTTAGACGGGCCCCCGGTCTCGGTCAATGGCATAGAAAGGCAATCTGGTCGGGAAGTCTTCGTAGGATATTCTTATAGGATACTTTCTTGGCAAAATGCAGGTAATTTTCGAGAGATTACATAAACAGAGTTTTGTATCGATACTTTTTTAGGTAATACTTCTTGGAACTTTGATAATTTTTTTAAAATTGTGGCATAAAAACGTTATAGGAAAATTAAGACAACCGTCGTGTCTGGTAGCCACCAACAGAATGAGGATTCAAACCAAATTCAACGGTCAACAGCCTTCGATTGTTATCACACAGGTCGACCAACCTGAATTTTGAAAGATAAAGCTAACCGACACTAAAATACCGTTATTTTCTCTAGTTTGAGGGGAATACGCCAAACGTTAAAAACAAAACATCCCGAGGAAAGAAAAATCTCCGAGCAAAATATACACAAACATAAAAAGATACCAGGTCAGTTTGAATTAACATATAAAATACAGTTTACATTACATAAACGCAATATTTAGCATCTAATGCTAATGTTCCATTTTAAATAACTATCTTTAACAAATTCATAATTCGCCTGTAGAGTAGGCAACTGAGCATACGCCTTACTTTTGAATTACTTGTTCATTTAGTTTAGAACCTTGTAAATGATTTTCAAATAGATTCCATACCTTAGATATCATAGCAAATAATACGTTATTATGTTTACGCCCACGGAACGACTTTAGTTAACTCCCAGCATTCACCAAGGAGTAAGGGAAAACATTACTCTGGGAGCAGGACTTGGGAAGTAGTCTCAGACTTTGTTACTGATAGCCAGCAAATTATTATTATTATATTATATAAGTTTGGAAGAGCCAGCCTCCACGTCCCCGCAATTCTGACAGCCGTCTTCTGGTAACTGCTCTGTTTTTTGCACATCCTTAATTGGAAGATAAAACAGCAGTACCGATTCTATAATATTTAACAGTAACTTAATCCTAATTATTCTAACCTTACTATTGGTTAGAATTAAATATTTATATTTTAAATAGCACTTTGGTCAGTTACGATAACCATTTTTTTTCCGGGGCCATAATGATGATTAGGAGACAGATTTGATTCTGCAGTAAATTGTTGAGGCTGTATCTACCCCTTTAAAAAAATATTTATTTATACACCCCAAATATGGTGATAGTTATAATTTAACATTAATTCAAACCACTAAAGAATATGAAACATTTATTTATAAATAAATACTGCTGTGTACTGATTGAATTAATTGAAAATGCAAAATGAATTTAACAAAGAAAAATAAAATTAAATTAGCTAGCTCAACGAAAAAAATTTAAAATAAACAAAAGAACAGTTACCCTCGCGAATTAAAACTTGAATCTAACCACGAAAAGTAAATTGTGAGTGAATGAAAACTGACTTTCTTAATTAGGTTTAATATAAAAGTAAAAGAACAGAATTTTTAACCCAACGATGCTAATTAAAAATAATCTTTATTTTAAATAAAGGTTAAATTACAGATAGTGCAGAAAAAAACCGTGAACTGAAGGTTCTGGCCTAAAATAAAAACTGCACTTGAATCTACATTAATATAGTATTAATAATACTATTTTCTATGCAAAGCAAAAGATTAGTTTGTTCAGGAAGATTCTTCAAAGTCTTACAATTTCTATCCACGTGGTTTCAAATTAAAATATACTAAGCGTCGACAATTACTAGAAATTTACACAAAAGAAAAAATTAAATGCAAGCACAAAGCTTCTACTCATCCAAACCAAGGTGATTGAAAAATAAAAATGAAACAGCAAAATTGAAAATCGAAAATTAACTCTTTAACTATAATTGAGAGAATCAAAACTAAAAAAATATTTTCCCGACAAAAAAAATGATCTTATATCTATAATGTGCACACTTCAATATAATAACAATTATTACATAATGAATTCCTTGATGGACTAAATAAAAGAAAATTTATGCGAAATTTAAAATATCAAAATGGATAACAAAATGGCAACAAGGATATACAAAAATACGTCTACTCACGTCCATAGTCGACCAAGGAACTCCTTGACAAAACTCTACAATTGTTTTTCTTACAAAAATCCCACACTCCAAATCTTACAACGCAGTCGTACTACAACTCAACGATAAAAATGAATAGAAAACGCATTAACTAAACTAGCGAACACTAGACAAATAAATGAATGGAATTAATTTAAAAAAAACTTAACACTTAATCAAATAAATCATACAATTAACTCTTTAACTTAATTTATACAAAATAAAATCTAAATTTGTGATAATTCTGGATAAATTGGTTCAGCTCGGAATAAAGTACACAAATCAAAATATGCAACTCAAAATACACTCAGCGGTAACACGGGTAGACTAACCACAGCAATACGTACTACCCTAACACACAAAATCTAAATAAACTTCTATCTCACAACACTTTTTTAATCCTCACACTAATAAGGGAACCTCGCGAACTGTAAATCGCAGATTTTGATGAAACTTCGTCAGTTTGTAGACTCCATGGAGTGTTACTCAAGAACGCTTTCCGTTACTGCGGAACTTCAACTTTAGGGATTGCAATTCACCCTTGAAATTTGGCCCAAATTTGTTTTTTTTATGAATAACTTTTAAACGGTAAGAGATAGAAAAAAAGTTTCAATGGCGGACTTGTACCGTTTAGTCAGCCCTTTCGATTGGTATACATATTTATATATAGGGTGTTCCAATAAACGTGGAATGACGTATGTTGTGCTTGTTTTATCGAATTTCAGAAATCGGTTATAATGGCCTTTTTTATGATCAAATAGTCTATAGAAAGGTAATTTAAAAAGTTATACAGCGTGTCCACAAAAATTTAAATTTTAGCATATTTTCTTATTCTAAGGAGATATTCTGTATACTGTTATGTGGCTGCATTGTATGTCGAAAATCAGTGTAAACTTATACCAGGCGCTAAATGGTTATATGTGATAGTTTTCGAGTTATACGCGTTTGGATGTATGTAAGATTATATTATCCCTATTCCTAAAGTTGAAGTTCCGCAGCAATGGAAAGCGTCCTTGAGTAACACTCCATGGAGTCTGCAAACTGACAAAGTTTCATCAAAATCTGCGATTTGCAGTTCGCGAGGTTCCGTTGTAAGTACATTTCATTAGCCAAGCTAACATCTTCAGGTGTACAAGTATATTGTCTGTCAGAATACTAAATATCTATGGATAATAAACACAGAGCGGATCGACGCAGGCCGAGCAACGTAGTGGGGATGCGTCGTGACAGTAATACATTGACTTCTATCTACGCTATGAATGGATTACTGTATCCGCTGTGTGCTTATTATTACACGGCTTTATTATAATATGCAAGTACTAGTTTTTTAGTACCTAATACTGAGATGTAATTCATTTTGGAACAGTTTGCACCTGCAAGCTTGAATTAAAAAATGATTACTAATATTTATGGATTTTGTGTTCAAATATACCCTAAAAGAAAGTATTTACCTAGAGGTTTACCTAAATTATTTAATTAATCTCCTAAATTATCCTAAATTTCATTAAAAAAAAAACACATCATTTACTTCTCCGCTCTAGAGCAAAAAAATGAACGTTTCATCCTGGCGCAAATAACGTAATAGGAATGAAAAATGCTAATTTATGAGCGGCTCGGAAAAAAAAGTAGTTTAGAGAAGCAAAGCACAAACCGGTCGTATTCCAATCAACCAACAATTACTAACGTACCCATCAAGAGTTCGACCGCGTGCACTCTGTATACAGATCACATACAGGTATAATAACTACATCTATTAACTCCCGTATTGTGCTGATGTCGAGAAACTCAAGTTCACACGCAAGCGGACAGGTGTCATAAAAGATAACTTGTCAGGTACTCGTCGCCTAAGAACCAGCTATTTTCTTCGAAAATCGACCGAGGGTCAATCTGTACCTTGCATTGTTTAAAATATCGGTATACGGTCGACGTAAACAACGAGAAGAGGAGCACACACCATTTAACCACAGCTGGAGAGAAGAAAAAGGTGAAAAGGGAATGGAACAAAAATGCAACACGCGTAAATAGATAATGAGAAGGGGTCTGACAAGTTTCGGATCAAAAGTTATGTCTGCGAATCGCACCGGATGGGAATAAAGATGTGTAGAGGCAGACGTATTCCAAGAAATAAGACTGTTTGATAGTTATGGTATAAGTGGGATGAATAGTTTTAATTGCTGCGAATGGGCGATTTATTTGCAAGATAGCAAGGGGACAAGATCGTTTGCATTCTATTTGTGATGGCGTCAAATGCAGCCGTATCGCGTAATCTTGTTCATTACTCGAGTGTCGCTAATTGTAAGTGATTTTTTTTCAGTTCGACCATCATGCAGTCATTAGTAACATCTTTATTACAACTATCTAGTAGACGTTGAAATAAAGTTTCCTTGGCAATGCAACATACACAAAGAAAACTACAAACTACAAATTAATAGTAACAGCAAACTTTCTTCTCAACTAATAAATAGCAATGAATCGATGGATAATGTACAGCTCGTCCCACAAAAAGGTTAACAATCTGAATGGCAATTTTGGTTATATATTCTTAGGTTGAACTGTACATACAGCTGTGTTTACTGGAAGTAGTTTTATTCATGCCAGTCGAAGAGTAGTCCACATACGTAAGATTCACTCGTGTGTTGGGAAATTCATATTTTATGTCCATTATTCAGTTGTTAAATTGTTTATAAAAGTTGTGACGGCGACCGTGATTTATTAGTTTTCAAGTAGAAGTATTCATTCAGTTTAAGGGTGGGCAAAAAGTGGTGGGGAAAATGCATTTTTCATTTCCTCAGTTTCTTGAAAAATGAGAACATTTAATTATGTTTTAAGTTATGAAATAGATCTGTATTTCACACTAATCATAACAAAGAAATAGTAAAAGGATCTGTAATTGAATAACGGCGAAGAAGAAAAAATCGGTTGAAGAGTGTCATTATGATCGTTGCATTTTGTATATTATGTATGTGTAAGAGAAATTGAAAAATATTCACTCATTTGGGAGAAACTGAGGAAATCGCATTTTGTAAAACAGTGGGCCATCCTATAAAATTTATGATTTTATGCCCATCATAGAAGTGTAGCACTTTATTCGAAGATGGCGCCACAGAATTTTAAGAAAAATAATTTTATTAATGTAGATTTAATCCATTGCTGATAGCCTACGTTAACTGCATTTTCATTAATAACAATAATACCGAAAATTTCTGTAAATAAAATGAAAAAAACTGAAAGATAAAATTGTTACATTCCAGTTATGTATTCCCTGCGTTAGTCCAAATTATTTCCTTATAAAAATCACTCACAATTGAAAGATAATTCGTTATAAAAGTATTTATTTTTCCTCATAGCTACAATTGTACTTTACAAATTAAAATAAAACTGCGTATATACAAATATTTTATAGTAAAGACAGTAATAATAGTGTAGTTATACATGTCAGAAGAATAATAATGCAGAAATTGCGAAATTCAAGAATAGGTACTTAATTACGGGCAAACAATAATCCAGTTAAGTTTAATGATCATCAATAATCAAATGATGCCTTGTCTATTATTCAATTATGTCCACTACTACCTTTTTATCAGTTATCTCCTCTGTCTATGTGTTCCATCTCCTCTAGTAATTAATTCTCTAATATTTTATTTTCACCCTAACGACAAACCATAATGTCTCTCCAAAATACTAAATTGAATTTAAAAAAGTCAATGTGCAAAATACAGCACAGTTGGAGGCATGTGAGTGCACAATATTCTTCGTGATATGATTTTTTATATCTTCTCTAGAGGAAAACATCTAGCTCAACCTTTTTGGTGATCGTAGTATTGGCTATATGGATATTGAACGACTGCAGATTCACATGGAATATATATTTTTCTTTGCAGACTACATTTTCTTATTTCTTAAAAGATGCATTTTTAGGTTATGTCACTGCACAAAACACGTCGATATCACGAAAAGATTGACCTTTTCTAGCAATAATAGCTATAATAATAATTGTCGCAACTAACTTATTTTGTTGAAATAATTTAACACCTTTCCATGTATTATTTTTGACAAAAATGTATGCGTTTGTACTCGCAATAAGTGCCTTTTAGATTAGATTTACACAACAGTGCGATCCTCAGAGCGGCTGGGCTCATTTCAAGTTTTTCCTTGAATTATTCAATTCAGTAACAGAGATAAATAACCAACATGGACATTTGCCACATATTCTCATCAACCTGTTGATTCTCATCAATATATCCTACAACAGTGCTTTTTCTATAAAACAAATAAATAATCTAGTAAATAGGCAAGCACAGATAAGTCTCGAGCACTCTCAATTCTCCTTACAAAAAAAAAAAATATTCTGATTCCATTTCACGCTCGTTTATGTTATGTTTATCTGTTTATGTTCAAAAATGACATACAAACTTCATATGCCTTGCATTTCATCGGCAATTCCCGGCGCCGCGTCGACACGAACATTTTCTGCTTTTTAGGCGGCAAATACAAATTTATCAACTTTTTAATAAATTGAAATAAGTGTACCGATACAAAAAATAAAATACAAAAAAGAAACAATAAAAATAAAGTTTTTTTTTTAATTTCTATTGATTCAATAATAATAATAGTAATATTTCATGTAATAATTCCCTCTAAAACAAAACTTTTTTCCTCTAGCTACCCTCTAAAAAGGGAATTTCTCTCTCATATACACAAAAATAGCCCCCGACTCGTGATTCACTCGACTTGACCACGTGATATATCCCATGTGTTTACACAAATATACGAATGTATATATTATTTTTCGCCGAAACAATTTTGAAACAGGCCGCGCCATCTACATTTTAAAAGATTGTTAATCTCGCACCTCTTTGACAGAAATGAAATTTTTTATGTTTGTACGCCCCCTTAAAGCGCAAAATGTATAAATAAACATATTTTTTGACACTTCGCATAACAAACATACATCATACAATTACGGACAAATGTCATACGCTTATTTTTCATAATCAAATTAATAAAACATTTGAATTAAAATTTTGCAAAACCTATTTATTTTTATTTTTCTATTGTTTTTCAATAGTTTCTACATAGTTAGGTTTCATTGCTTTGTTTCACTACATAATACTGAAAAATAAATTGCAAATAACTCTTCTCTGCGACTGTATATCTCAACACTAATATTTGAACTCTTATTTTTAATAGTAGAAAATTAGAACATTGAATATTTCAAATCGAAGCAGTAAGTGTTCACCTTGCATAAATTTACGGCTTACTAGTATTACATATCCAACTCTTTGGAGGCAAAGTTTTGTGAGTCGAAATTTTTCCATAATGCTGACCGCACTTGAAAAGTTACAAAATGCTGATAAACTATTGGAAAAAGTGGACGATGCCTTGCGAGAGATTTCTATATAGAATTTTGCGAGAAACTTCTGGATTCTATGCCGATGAAATATTATTTCAACCTGTGTATGTTTGTGTCTTGATAACGAAAAATAAATTATAAAAACGAGAAATTCTGTGTCAGATAAATGCACAATGAATCATACAAAACATCTGTTTACATCGATAAGCCGTAGCCGTTAGTAAAAGCTATGGTCCGTCCTAAATGCGTTCGCCACATACATTTTCGCGTAGGTCGTTAACTTTTATTTTGGTAGCAACTGTACACTGACCGATAAAACTAATATGGTCTTCCACAGTGAATTTTCGTATTTTGCTATCTGATTTTTTATAATTGCTAAATGTTTTACCTATAAGTACCCTAATAAACCTAATAATTGCATAAGCCCATGGCAGCCGAACGCGTGTCTGTTTAAATGATGAACAGTTTTGATAATCCCTGCGACATTAATTTTGTAGGGCATTGTACAGGTGCCCCACCGAAGACTGAATCTTTGATTACAACTCTATTTTTGATTTTAGAAAAAAATCTTTTCTACAAAAGTTTTACAGAAGTCAATGCTGTATAACCTAAAAATATTTTTGACTATACAGGGTGTTCCAAAAATAGAAAAACTCCTACTTACTCCGTTATTTTAAATGGAACACCCTATATATTACTCTATTTTCAAATTCTACGTAAAAAAATAGCATCACTTTATATAAGCTACTATAGATATGTCTATAATAATAACATTGTTATTTACACTTTTGTAAAAAATGGCTCTGATGCAAGCTTTTGAATAAGGCGGCGTAGTTTGTATACGCATTTGTTTTAGATATTCATATATACTTAGCTTGATAGGTAGCCAAAGTACTGCAATGTCAATGCACAAATTTTTTGTGTGTAATAATAATAATAATCTTTATCATCCAACGGTGGACACCAATTACAGGACAATATAATTACCTACTACAATGCAGTACAAATGAAATAATAATAATAAATTATCAAATACACCAACGTAACATAAGTTGCATACTAAAAATACATTAGTAAATAAACACTACATCAACTACGTTGCATACAAATATAAACAAAGACATAACCCTACAAATCCCAGAATAACCAAAATGAGTACACGATACAATTACTTTTAACCACTTCTAAGTAAACTGACATGTTGTAAATAAAAGAATCAACATTACATATACATTTTGAAACAAAATAATACAGAAGTGGAAAATTTATTATGTATATAAAAGTTAATAGCATTAGCAGGAAACTAAAAGGTAAACTTAATTGATATCACTATCAGAGTACAGTTTATTGAAATTATTTAACACTGAGGACTTCACTAACACATTAGTTCTAGCCCTTGGAGCTCTAAACACATCACACGATCGCGTATTTTGAGCTGGAACATGGAAATTAATACATGCAAGCAAAGATGGCGAGTATACAATATTCGTTAACACATTATGTAAAAACTCGGCACTGTATGTATCTCGTCTATCTGACAGTGACTGAATATCATGCTGTACTAGCAGCGCACTATAGTCTGTGCCACGTTCTGGATAGGTTCCCGAGATTCTGAATGATAAGTATTTCAAAAATCGTTTCTGTATTTTCTCAATGGCTAATATTTGGTAGGTGTAGTAAGGATACCATACCAAAGAAGCATATTCCAATTTACTTTGAACTAAAGCATAATATAAACTTTTGATTGCATGTAGGTTAGTGAAGTTGCGGCATGATCTTATAGCAAATTCCACAGTCTTGAAAGCGGATGAACAAATATTAATAATATGGCCAGAAAAGCTCATCCGAGAATCAAACAGCACATCTAAGTCATGAACCACATCGCTTCTAGGAATTACTCCACCCTTAACTGAGTAGTCATACATAATGGTAGAAGAACATCTACTGTAAGATATTCCAGAACACTCATTGACATTTAAAGATATGCTGTTGCAGGCACACTATTCACCGATCAGTGTAAGGTTTGTTTGCAAGTTAATGCAATGAGTATTATCATCAACAATGGTATAGATTTTCAAGTCGTCCGCATAGCCCAATTAGCCTTTCTAGCAAATCATTAATGAAAATGTTAAAAAGCAGAGGGCCTAGATGAGGGCCCTGCGGCACTCCTGATGTCACTGAGAAGGTATCGGAACAAAAGCTATTGTAAGTAACATACGCACTTCTGTCTCTCAAATAGGACTCCATCAGGTTAATAAGCGAAGGGCAAAACCCGAGCAATCAAGCTTCATCAAAATTATGTTCAGTATGTAATCAATCAAAAACAGGTGACTAGATTGAAGACAAAATCAGCAGCACTTTTCTAAAATTTAAAATAAAATCCACCATTCAATAAAACAAAAAACGTTTTTTATACTGCACGTAACATAACATTTTACTTTAAAAATAATAGAAATTATATTTACGATACTACTATGATTTTCTCACCTGAGAAACGCTTTAATAAACGTCAACAAATAACGTCACATTTTTGAGCTATTCAAAAAAAGTAATTAAACCACATTGTTATAACATAAGTCGCAAAGAACGTGCATTTTAATTTAACTATTTTTTCCGTTCATTCATACATCCGACAGAACATTCTAAACACCCCTTCTTCCACAATTTCTTTTTTTTTTATCGTTATGACACCATCGTTCGCCTACGTTCGCCACCACGATCAATACGCCTCCGACGAACTAGAGATTATTATTTAAATGCTGGAAAAGCGCGTTCATTGATCAGTTGCGCAATTCATTCATAGTTTACCTTGGTCGCACATGCGTGTATCGCAACACATATAAACACACACACTTACCTAGCATATACACGGACAAGGAGGGATATAATATGCGACCAGAACATTAATGTACAAGACAGACTCCATTATATACTTGTATCTGTGTTATTTTTTTTTTATATGCATTGTATAATATCTAGACTAGACGTTATACTAACACGCTGTCCGAGACAATGTGACCCCAGTCCTGCGACTATACTGACGTCACACGGCGAGCTCACATAAAATAAGTCGATATATATGTAATTGAGTTTTTGGGCAATTAATTTCTGTAATGATCCAGAAATTACTGGCGTTTTATCTCTATGTTCCTTTCTCTCTCTACCGCACGCCCGCGTTTTAACGATCGTTTTCTCGCCTACACTGTCTGTCTTGATCGTATTCACGTCACTCTTTGCTCTACATTTTATAATATACCAAGTATCGCAGATTTATCGTCACCTGTTCTAAGTAAATAAGAGGCAAAAGACAAAGGCCTAACAAAATATTGGCACTTTATTTTGGTTGCTACGTAAAGAAATGAATGAGTGATCTAAAGTTCTAAAGCACCCTAATATAACATACACTGAAAAAAATTAATAATCCACATTCATGGAATGAATTTTCATCGACAGAAAGAAACGTGTCATTCTTATGATAAAATATTATTTACAATCTTTGATTAAGTAATAACAAGATTCAACAAATAAATTAGTTTTTATTATTATAACAAATCATTGTACATTATTCCATGGATAATATTTGTTATGATAACTATATTTTCATGCGTTCAATAAATAATTCTGTTAATAATATGAATATGAACACGTTGTTATTTTTACGTGGAATTTTCATAAAATTAATCACGATATGAACGCAATAAAGTATTAAACAATACCTTCTTCGTTAGTTCAATGGTTTGCAATTTATTGCAAAAACGAACAAGATAGCACATTTCTATTCTTTCTTTACTTATATATCGCTTGTATGGTGATTCACAATGGACCATGAGAGCTTGCCATGCTGGCATCCTTACGGTTAATTTTTAGGCATATTTTTTGGTAATCACTAGAGACCGGATTAGGGTATATGCAAAGTGCATATATTTTATTTTTTGCATATCTTTAATTATAGTCTATATGTAGACGTATTACACTAATTGAAGTTAATTAGCGCTAATTAGTGATTGCATATGTTGCATATTTAGGCATTTCTATGCATATTTTTACAAAAGTTGCATATATTGCATATTTAAGCTTTTTCTTATCCTTTCTATTAGTAAAAATTCCTAGTAATTCCTAATGTAGATCGACAACCGACAATTCTCAGAACGATAAATCTTTTACATTGGTTTCTCTAATACTTTTTTCCAAGAACTACACGTGTTTAATTTCGCCTAGCAGAAGGGATGTGGTAAATACGCTTTATTATTATTAATTCCCAAATAAACTATTCATTCATTGAATATCTTTGAGCGAAACAGCATGTAATTGTGTTATATTTTTAAATACGGCGCGTACATACAATGACTATAGCGAACAAAATTTCTTTATGGATTAAGCCATACCCTGAACTGGCAAAGGATGGCGACAAAATATTTTGTCGAGCCTGCAGTAAACTGGTAAGTTTAATTTTACTAAAAGCTTTACAATTGTTTTTAAATTCTACTTTTGATATAAAATGACAATTGTTGTTATAGGTGTCTTCTGAGAGAAAATACCTGATTGATCAACACGCTAAAACTCCATCACATATTGGAAAATGTGAAAAACTAAAGCGATCCGCATGTGTGCAGCAATCTATACGTCAATGTGTAGCATCAACCTCACGAAACTCAGAACAAGAAGAATATACTACGGATCTGTGTAACGCATTAATTTCGTCTAACATACCATTAGCAAGATTAAACAATGTTAATTTGAAATCATTTCTCCAAAAATATTGCAAACATAATATACCTGACGAAAGTATCTTACGAAAAAATTATGTCACATTTTGTTACCTGCAAACAATAGCAGAAATTCAACAATTGGTAGGGAATAATTTTATTGATACCATGGTAGATGAAAGTACGGATAAGTGTGGCCGTTATATTGCCCATTTGTTAATAAGAATTCTTCATGAAGATATTGTAGGTAAATCATATTTAATTTATTGTAAAGAACTTCAAAAAACAAATAATGTGACAATTGTCCAATTCGTTCAAGAAGGTTTATCAAATTTCTTTTTACCTGGAAGTATGCCTTGTGAAAAAATTTTACTAATGTTCGACGCTGCACCATCCATGATAAAAGCCGCGCAAAATTTAAATTTTTTTTATAGTAACATTATTCATACCACTTGTTTAGCTCATGGGTTCAATCGTGTAGCCGAAACATTAGGAATCAATTCCCTTTGATTAATGATTTAATTAGCAATGTCAAAAAGTATTTTTAAAAGCACCTTTACGAATCCAATTTTATAAGGAGCGACTTCCCGGTGTTAAGTTGCCTCCTGAACCGATTATTACGAGATGGGATACATGGTTAGAGGCTGCAATTTTTTTCGCCGATAATTTTGAAGGAATGGAACATGTAATTCTTGAAATCACTGCTGACTGCATTGCTCTAGAAAACTGTAAAAAGATAGTAACATCAACAGAATTGCTACAAAACCTTTTGTATATTAATCAAATTATAGCTTTGTTTCAAGTTCCATTCGTAAACTAGAAACGCAAGGGATGTCGCTCTCAGAATCAGTCGAAATAGTAGACGCATTTGATATGCTATGTAAGAAGGTTAAGGGTACAATGAGTAATTCTATACACGATAAATTTAAAAAAGTGATAAATAAAAATGCGGGGTATTTGAAATTGAAGAAAGTTAAGAAAATTTTGGAAGGTGAAACAGTAAACGATTTCGACTTTAATTTTAGTTTAGAATGTATTGCAAAGTTAAAAAATGCACCAATTAGATCTGTGGATGTTGAAAGAAGCTTTTCTATTTCGAAACATATGTATTCTGATAGAAGACAAAACTTTCTTTTACACAATTTTGAAAAACATTTAATTATAAATTGTTTTAGAAATATGTTGTGAAAAAATTTTGTGCAATAAAGTTAATGTTTAAATTTCTGCTCTTATTTATGTTATGTAAAAATTTTGCATATTATCGCATTTTTTTTGCATATATGCCCCAGGTTTATGCATATTTTCTCAAAAATCGATGAATATATATGGGCATATATTCCAGTTTTTCTTTGCATATAATGCGGTCTGTAATAATAAATAACGTCGTATTTTATCTAATTACCATCAGTTCATTGTACGATTCCAATTTAAAATAAAATGTAACGCAGAAATAAAAATTCGTGGGTCTTTGAAATTCATGAAATCGACTCTTCCGGTTTAAAAGTTTGCCGGACTCTGCTCTATAACAATAACTAAAATTGATTAGGATTATGAATAACACACATTAAGTCAACCATTTGTGGTTAGCATATCAACAAGTAATATTCATTGTATTTACATCTTTCTTCATTCTCCACTGGAGTTCATACATAAAATTGATAACTCCGGTCATTCAGTAAACCAAATAAAGTTGTTAAAACAACCTGGTGTTCGTTACAATAACATATTACATTGAGCCAATCATGCTACTATTTCATTTTCAATAATTTTGATTTCATTAACACAATGAATGATTTATTACTCAATAAATTCCGTCGTCAATTAATAAAATATTTTTGACTGATTTGATGAACTCGTTCTATGGAGAATCTTAATACATCATTTCATGTGAACAACGATTTCTTCCATTGTTTCAGGACCCATTTTTGGTTCAGTATAAATAGTAATTAAAAAAAAATTATTATGAGACGTTGCGCATATTTCAGAATGAACCATTCGCCCATTCAAAATTAATTTAGAATTTTCTGATTTGCATACAAATTTATGCGTCTTCAACCGTGTAAATATACGAGCACATACCTCCAGTACATAAATATATCTACCTACCTACATATCGGGTTTGATAAATTTATTAGAGACTATTTTTTCCTCTATAGAAAATGTCCAGTTATCAATTGCCGCATGGCCTTCTGATTAACATTAACACAGAACAAGGCAGGTCGTAATTATTTCGAAGCCTACGCGCACATCTTCCTATACACATATTCAACTATCCCTCTCTCATCGTTTGTCACCGTTCGGTGGAATATCCAGCTGTTACCTGTGATATTATTTGTGATTGGAGCCGTTAAGCGAGGCCGTATATCGTATTGTTATGTCAGAATCGTTAGGAAACGTATATATAATTCGAATTAAATTTATGGTGCATTCGGAAAGGTGGCCGGTCGGATTTGTTAAATTTCCTATTTAGATATTAAAAAAACATTTTCGTTTAACAGAGCGATGGGTCGTCCAATTATTGTGTTGTAATTGACATTTTTATCGGCCGGCCAACGCTGGAAAAATATACGTTTGTTGTATAAGTATACATAACATATAGAAAGAGAGGGCAATAAATAGCGGAGGCGATTAAATAGTGACAGAATAATGATAATAATTTTCTAAGTCTGCCCCGCCTGTTTTTTTTCCGTTCTGAGGTGTATGTAGATTTAAATATACTTATTGCGTTTTGAAGTAAATTCCTGTTATCCTACGCGCGTGGGAGAGACAGATAGAGAGAGACGAAAGCAGTAGTGCGCGTGCGCACAAAATATCACACAAAATCCGTCTACATAAATCAAGAAATTACTCAATGAAAATAACGTGATCCAAATAATAATGACATTTATTCGGCCCACACGCTAGCCGCTGCAGACGAAGTTATTAACAATATACTGTAATGTTCAAGGTATAATACTGGATGTGACAATTCTCTGATGTTAATCTCTTCACTTAATAAAGAACGGATCTATTGTGGACTTTGTTAAAAACGGTGCGAAAAATAGTACACTGAGAGCAACAAAGAGCGTCAAGGTTATGATTGAACAAAGGAAGAAACATAGGTGTAGGAATATTATCGACATAACCTCTTATTATATTGACATATGAAAATATTGACGTATAAAAACGTGTAATATAATTTAAATTTCGTTCGCCAATAAAAAACTGATTTATGGTATTACACTGAGAAAAATGGGGCTAAGTAAAGTGTTTACTTGATAAAAAATTATTTACAATAGATGAAGTTTTACTTGGAACTATTCTCGTTAATTAATACCTGCAACTAAACCCAGTTTCCTGAATGCAAGTTGTTAATTGTAAATAGTGCTTTTATTAAGGGCTATTACACAGCGTACCTGACTAATTTGTGGTAAGTAAAGTATTACTTATGACTACTGGTACTGTATCTAACTACAGCACATGGTTAGTAGAAGTAACAACAATGCTGATCGCTATTAAACTCATGTATTTTCTTAAATAGGTAACAACTTGCCACAACTATGATTATTTGAGTTTTACTGCCACCCCGTGATTGTTTCGTGATTGGCTAATGCGACGGAGTAATAAAATAGTCCCCGAGAGTGCTATGCGCGCAAGCGCGGGCTAGCGTCAAGTAAGAGCTACGGACGTGGGAGAAGGTGGTCGAAAAAGAGTGGCCAAGGAGTACGGCCATTGTAGGCCAGTTGGAACGAAATATATTAAAAATACCGGGTGGGTTAACTCAAGACCCCATCCGTATAAAGAATCCCAGCGAAAGAAGAAGTACCGAGCTTATGAGCAATCGGATGTTTCAAGATTGCAGTTTTAAACCACGTGGTGGGATATTTTGAATTCCCCATCATTGTGATGATATCTGCGCCCGCTGGCGAAGTTAAAGTGTGGATACCGTCGCTAGTGATCCAACAGTCCAAATGCCACCTGCAGTTAGGGATACCCCGACGAAGTAGCCGTTTTCGAGGCGATCACCGGACATAAGCGCCACGTACGCCGACAGAGGATCAACTCGCCGAGACAACGCCCAGTGCAAAGAACCAACAGAAACCGCATGTTTATCGCCTAGATATATTATTTCTTTGTTTGTTATTAGTTGTAACTTCAAAGCCATATTTCTCTTTGTCCTTTGTTTAGATTTCAATAATTTCAATAACTAAATAACGTTTCAAGGGGCCCCATTTACCTTATCTTTTATTATTGCTTTCTTCATTTTTTTCATTATTAAGGAATATATTTTATGAGTCATTACGTTGTAAATTGTTTAAAAAAAACTGTAGTTATAGTGAAACCAATATCTTGCATTCATATCAGGTAGTCACTGTTTTTGTCCTATACAAAATAAAACTGTTACTAATAATACTGCTTTTTATTTAAATTTATATTCAATATTCACTAAACTTCCTCGTTTCCTGCACTACCTATAAGTTGAACAACAAATTTAAGGTAAGTATATTGTATATTTATAGCAAACCATTACCTTCTATATGTCAGGTATTTAGTGAACGTGCATGAATGATACTGTTTCCTTATCACAAGTAATCCACATAGTTTGCATTAATTATGAAGGTGTGATAGCATTATAGAATAGTTCACTCATAGCAATACATCTACTTGACATAAGCAAATCTTTTACTTACTGCAACTGCATATATTCTTTGGTTTACTACTTCAGTTTAATTATCATAAGTTACCGCCATGAAGCAGACCGTAAGTAACTTATTGTTAGATTGCTTGTTGTTAGTATCAGTGTTTACAATCTCTATTTTACTAGTGCTAAGTAATCTGTGCTTTTTGTTCCCTATTCAGCTGAACTTTTTACTTACGATAACTGTATTTTTATTTATGATTATTAAATTTTTTTCTCAGTGTACAGGATATTTTTATTTTTAAAATCAACTTATAAGCTATTATTACAACAAATAAATTATGTGGGAAATAATTGATTAATTAATCAATAATGTATGATGAATAATACATGATAATTATTATAAAAGGTGTTGAAAATGTTCACCATTTCTTTCCAAGCCAACTCTTCTTTTCATATTGTCTTTAGACTTTGATTAAAACTTCAGGTGATATTGTTCGAATTGCATCGGTAATGGCTTGCTGTAGTTCTTCGATCGTATGTAGAGAGTTTCTGTATATTTCATTCTTTAAGAACCCAAACAAAAACGAAATCCAAAAGAGTTAAATCAGTGAACGTGGGGGGGCATAGATTTCTAATTGTTAAACGGTTATCGTAAAATTCCTCAAGAAACCTTATTGTTTCATTCGCAGTATGAGCTGTGGCATCATCTTGTTGGAAATATCCATCATGTAATTCATCATGGCTGTAGGATTTGTTGTCGATAATTGTGTGCGTTTATATTGTCATTAAATAATATTGGGCCTATAATTCTTTTACGTGACATGGCAACCCAAATCCCAATTTTACAGGATTCAGTTTCTCTGAATTCATGGGGGTTTTCAGTCGACTATATAAGATTCTAAATTCTAGATTCTACGAATTTACAAAACCTTTAAGGTGAAACCATGCTTCGTCACTGAAGACTTTCCGGTTAACCGGAAGTGCAAAAAAGGTGAAAATATTTTAGAAAGAAAGTAAGTGTCAAATTGTTGCAAACCCCAATTTTTTAAAACTGAGGAATTTCGTTAAGCCGGAAAACTTCTAACCAGCCAGTTCCGTGGAAAACCCCTGTATAAATGTTGGTTGAACCAGTGACAGTACTGGACACGTCTTTCATATTTAACCAATAACAGTCTTGCACAACTGAAACCTTATATGGATGCATATGTAAATTTTTTTTTAGTGCCTTTCGACAGGAACCATAAGATACCCCTAAAAAACATATGTACTTAGTTACATATGGTAAATACTGATTCATATGAAATACCTGTTTGTTGCGATAACTGTCGTATAGGTCCTTTAAATAATTAGTTGTATAATATATTCCCGCTTGAAGTTGACTGAGTTTGGGCTAAAAAAAAATAAAAACCCAGAACTTTTATTTTTTTTTATCTTAAATGTCCATCTTGGGCAGTTATCGTCATTTTGATGCACCCCTACAGAAGACTAATTCTCTTTATATTTTTGGAATTAAATTTAATGTCGCATTGTATTTAAATTAAAAAATTATGTGTTATATTACAATATAAAACAGTAATATGATACACACAACACTAAAAGCCAAGAAAGTTCGTGTGTAGTTGGTCGTCTCGTAAACATGAATTACTTTCTGACATCTTGACACACCAATGTGTTCATGGTTGTCAATGTACGCAACTTATTATACCTTTAAAATTCAAATTACTTTTGTATATTTATCACTGCCTCTGTATAAAAGTATGGTGAGCTTGCTAAAGTATATTATCATAAAGCGTCCCGCTCTATTCGTTGTACAGTTCGTGCGTAGTTGGTCCTCTCGTAAATACAATTATTACTTTCTGACGTCTCGGCAAATCAATGTGTTTACGATTGCCAATGTACGCTAATGATCATAGCTTTAAAGTTATGATTTTAAAATTGAAATTACTTTTGTGCATTCATCACTGCCTCTATATAAGGGTGTGGTGAGCTTGCTAAAGTGTTCTACTACATTCGTTGTACAATTACACTTGATTAAATCTTTGCTCCCATTAAATTTTGCTCGACAAATTTTAAAACAAAATAATAATTAATGGGGAGAGTTTAACTCATATATCCGCAGTTTTTTTTTATTTATCGGAAATAAAGTGTATTAGTAGGTAAATTACACGGCCTCAAAGATGACGTAAATGGCTAAAAAAAATACGTAAAGGGAAGCGGGTATTCAATGCCACTCACACTTTGCCAATTTATTTCTTTAATGATCAGGAATAGAATATATTACATAGCCTCAAAAGCATATTCCGGAATTTATGAGAAAATAAACAAAGGGGCTCGGTCGGCACTTGTGTTCTTTTATGAACCATCATTTTGAATAGTTTCTTTAAGTGCCTGTTCTTTCCTTTTTACTTTTTGCGACTTCTGTTGTATTTTTGTTATTTTACATTATTATGTACTTAACATATCTCGTCTATTTCATTTCACATCTGCGATCAGTTTCATAGCCTACTAATTTGACTGTTTTACACTGATGCGTCAGCTTTTTTTGCTTAGAATCAAACTCATCTAACATACCCTTTCCCTCATCGTCCGTACTTAGATGCATACCTCGCGAACTGTCTATTTTTAAACTTCACTTCTACATAATTGAATAACGTTATCGGACTTTTAAATCGCGACACGTCGCTCTGACTCTTTGCTAATTGGCAGTCGGGCTAAAAACGTCGCTAGAAACAATGCAATAAATAACCTTGATTTTGAAAGCAAAAAAAAAACTCTTCTTCGAACATTATTAATTAACACTAGCCGTTAATGGATGGTTCCGATTGTTACCCGAGTACGCTGTACGCCATAGAAAATAGCGCTAATACGCTACCGAGAAGAATTTAATGGTGCTTAATGGCAGTAAATTGCAATTACCGTGTCGATAGTTGATACGTCACATCTTGGAGGCTATTTAATAGGTGTGTGGTGTTGGTCTAGGTTCAATTAGCGATTTCATTGTGGCGCACAATTACATATAGATATTGGAAACTGCCTCATTGATAAGTTTAAATACATCGCATGCCCTATCTAAGGCGCTCAAAATGTAACTATAAGCTTGACTGATGCGTACTGATAAGTTAATGCATTTCCGTTTACCAATGATATTGGAACGATCCTGACCTATCACGTGTACTAAAAATAAATCTAATAAAATCAGGTACATATAAGATTTAAGCGGCAACTGATAAATGTAAGTACATTTTAGAATACAAAATTGCATTTAGTCAGATAATTGTAAAGATACGGCGCTTAAGTACATATCTTCACAAAATTTAATTTATTTATCTAATAAAAAATGTTTAATCTAATATTAACATGATTTTATGACAATTATAAAAAAATAAAAGAGATTTTCTGATATATTCAATAATGATGACTCAATGCAAAGTGCATATATTTTATTTTTTGCATATCTTTAATTATAGTCTATATGCAGACGTATTGCATTAATTGAAGTTAATTAGCGCTAATTAGTGATTGCATATATTGCATATTTAGGCATTTCTATGCATGTTTTCACAAAAGTTCCATATATTGCATATTTAAGCTTTTTCTTATCCTTTCTATTAGTAAAAATTCCTAGTAAATTCCTAATGTAGATCGACAACCGACAATTCTCAACATCGATAAATCTTTTACATTGGTTTCTCTAATACTTTTTTCCAAGAACTGCACGTGTTTAATTTCGCCTAGCAGAAGGGATGTGGTAAATACGTTTTATTATTATTAATTCCCAAATAAACTATTCATTCATTGAATATCTTTGAGCGAAACAGCATGTACGTGTGTTACGTTTTTAAATACTGTGCGTACATACAATGAGTATAGCGAACAAAAATTTCTTTATGGATTAAGCCATATCCTGAACTGGTAAAGGATGGCGACAAAATATTTTGTCGAGCACGCAGTAAACTGGTAAATTCAATTTTACTAAAAGCTTTACAATTGTTTTTAAATTCTTTAAGTTTTGATATAAAATGACAATTGTTGTTGTAGGTGTCTTCTGAGAGAAAATACCTGATTGATCAACACGCTAAAACTCCATCACATATTGGAAAATGTGAAAAACTAAAGCGATCCGCATGTGTGCAGCAATCTATATACGTCAATGTGTAGCATCAACTTCACGAAACTCAGAACAAGAAGAATATAATACGGATCTGTGTAACGCATTAATTTCGTCTAACATACCATTAGCAAGATTAAACAATGTTAATTTGAAATCATTTCTGCAAAAATATTGCAAACATAATACACTACTGACGAAAATACCTTACGAAAAAATTGTGTCACATCTTGTTACCAGCAAAACAATAGCAGAAATTCAACAATTGGTAGGGAATAATTTTATTTATATCATGGTAGATGAAAGTACGGATAAGTGTGGCCGTTATATTGCCCATTTGTTAATAGGAATTCTTCATGAAGACATTGTAGGTAAATCATATTTAATTTATTGTAAAGAACTGCAAAAAACAAATAATGTGACAATTGCCCAATTCGTTCAAGAAGGTTTATCGAATTTCTTTTTACCTGGAAGTATACCTTGTGAAAAAATGTTACCGCACTGTTGAAAATATTACGGTGTTGGCGTTAATTTTGCGCCAGTCAAATATTTTAGTGTTGATTTTTCCAACTTTGGCCAGACGAGTTGACTACGCGTATTTAATAGAACAGACATTACTAGAATTTCGTGTGAATTCTTTTTTCAGATATGAGGATTGACTATTTTTCTAGACATTCAGAAGCGTCAACCAATCAGAATTTTTCCCTCGGATAGAAATATAGAAACCCCACCTCACCTATTCTAATACATGGTGCATTATACGCACCATCTGCATTGCACGTGTATCTGTTTTCGTGTTTGATTCTCCGTATTAACATATCCAAAAAACCACCAATGTGACTGACTTGCAAAGTGTAGCCTCGTGTTATTAACGTTAATTCCAGTGGGCATAAAAAAATTTCAACATCTTAAGAGTATTGGGAACATCTATTTACGCAATTGTTTAGACTTGAATCAAATAGCATAAACATTCATTAATTTTATAATGGTTCCCAAAAAATCATATTAAAATTGGTACGTTTAGTTGAAACCAAAACTTGTCAATGAGTGGTTTTGCATATTTATAATTGAGAAAACGTCTTAAAGAGAGAATATTATAGCACTAAGAAATAGGAGTTGCATATTAAAAAGACGTTGTGTTTAGAAAATGGTGTTAAAACACCCAATAGATTGCATTCATTTAGTTAAACAGCTAGTAAAATTTGTCTAGTCCTAGATCAAATAAAATGTGACTAGAAGTATTTTACAATTCCACGTGTCAGTTGGACAAATAACTCCTTAGCAATAGACAATACTTGACTATCTTTGCTCGTCAAATTTAAACTTCTATAGTTCTCGACAAAATAACACGAAAAGAGTGTGGACCTCTCCTGACTATTAAATTAGTCAAAAAAAGTGTTAAAATTTTCAACAGTGTAATGTTGTCCGACGCTGCACCATACATGATAAAAGTCACGCAAAATTTAAATTTTTTTTTATAGTAACATTATTCATACCACTTGTTTAGCTCATGGGTTCAATCGTGTAGCCGAAGACATTAGAAATCAATTCCTTTGATTAATGATTTAATTAGCATGTCAAAAAGTATTTTAAAAGCACCTTACGAATCCAATTTTATAGGGGCGACTTCCCGGTGTTAAGTTGCCTCCTGAACCGATTATTACGAGGTGGGGATACATGGTTAGAGGCTGAAATTTTTTTCGCCGATAATTTTGAAGGAATAAAAAATATAATTCTTGAAATCACTGCTGACTGCATTGCTCTAGAAAACTGTAAAAAGATAGTAACATCAACAGAATTGCTACAAAAACTTTTGTATATTAAGTCAAATTATAGCTTTTTTCAAGTTCCATTCGTAAACTAGAAACGCAAGGGATGTCGCTCTCGGAATCAGTCGAAATAGCAGACGAATTTGATATGCTATATAAGAAGTTAAGGGTACAATAGGTAATTCTATATACGATAAATTTAAAAAGTGATAAATAAAATGCGGGGTATTTGAAATTGAAGAAAGTTAAGAAAATTTTGGAAGGTGAAACAGTAAACGATTTCGACTTTAATTTTAGTTTGGAATGTATTGCAAAGTTAAAAAAATGCACCAATTACATCTGTGGATGTTGAAAGAAGCTTTTCTGTTTCGAAACATATCTATTCTGATAGAAGACAAAACTTTCTTTTACACAATTTTTGAAAAACATTTAATTATAAATTGTTTTAGAAATATGTTGTGAAAAAATTTTGTGCAATAAAGTTAACGTTTAAATTTCTACTCTTATTTATTTTATGTAAAAATTTTGCATATTGTCGCAATTTTTATGCATATATGCCCCAGGTTTATGCATATTTTCTTAAAAATCTATGCATATATATGTGCATATATTCCAGTTTTTCCTTGCATATAATCCGGTCTCTAATGATGACATACTTTAATCCTTAAAAATACTCAGCTTCTTTAGATGTTACTTTGCCCAATCTTCATGTGCGCACGGAAATAAACACATATATCTCATTATTTCAATGAAATAATTAGTTATTTTAAGTATTACATAAATTTGACCCAATATTTTTTTTATTTGAGTAAAATTTTATTTGTTTAATTCAATTAATAATATTGTTAAAAAAAAAAAAAATATTAACAAAATTATTTGCTTCGCCCAACAATACAGTCGCGAGCAAATGTTATAGGCACCCTAAATT
Source organism: Protaetia brevitarsis (assembly GCA_004143645.1). Lineage (NCBI taxonomy): Eukaryota > Metazoa > Arthropoda > Insecta > Coleoptera > Scarabaeidae > Protaetia > Protaetia brevitarsis. The sequence continues at coordinate 29,546 of RXPK01003251.1, forward strand.
TTGGGCAAATATCACAGTAAGAAATGAGAAAATAAAAACTTGTAGGTAATACATTTATAAATATTTTAGTATTTTAAGGGATCTTATTAATTTGTTGCATATTAGAGTGTTTTTAGTACAGCTATAATACTTTTTAGATGGGAGGGGGAAAGTGACTTCTCGAAGACTTGAAAATATATAAAAAAAAAAAATATATTTACAAAAGGTATCTATAAAGACTATTGTAACCATAGAGACGATTATATAAACGTTGAAATAACTGTCACAAAAAAAAATGCAAGAAACATGAAACCCATTAGTTTTGTTAAAGGTGCCTATAACATTTGCTCGCGCCTGTATATTTGTTTGCCCATATTTTAGTTAATATAACTAAAATTTGATAGGGTCAACCAAATGAGTTTTTCAGTGTGCCTACATCTGACTTGAACCAAGATGTCGTAGATCGCCTACTAATTTGGAAAGTCTATTTCAAACAATATTTAATAAAATATAACCTATCACGTTTACAAAGCAGCAAAAACACCTATTATACCTAAATATACATTTCTAACCTCCAGATGTTCTCCCCTTTATCAGCGCCGGGGAAAAATATACTTCCTGCATAAATAACGCGCCTTTATTCATTTTTATCGCATGGAAATATAGGAGCGATAAATTGAAAATTATATTCAGACGATATCTTAATAATCTCATAATCCATCCGTGTCCGACAGATGCGCCTTTTTTCATCCCAATAAACTTTCCAGGGCATCAGATATAGCGTCTACGCGGTCTCCGGTGGCACAGAATTCCGTTTGATGTTTTCTTAGCAGTTCATTCATCTAAATAATTTCCTCGTCGCAGAAGAGAAGACGTTCCAGATACGAGCCATCCGCTCGTGCTTTCCATTCAAGCGGTGAAGTATTTTTAAATGCGACGCGGGGCCGGGCGGCGACACAACGGTTTCGGGAAAGGATTCGTAAACAATTCGAAATAGTATGACGAACACCTGTTTGTTATATTGTTGTAATATCGAATTTTAAAAAGCACTTTGCAGGTCGTCTGTTTGTTATTGAAAAGGAAATGTCAAATAAAAAAAAAGAATGGGATTGAATTAGGAACTTATAAGTATTACTCTACGGCATACGAGTTTTTTATTGATATAACCCAAGAATAACAGTAGTTCGATATTTGGTTATTATTGGTCTTTTTATTGGCTCTCCATCTGCTTTTTTCTTTAGATTGAAGCGCGTATAAAATATTCGTACGACGGAAATTGCAGAGGCGTTGACACTTTTGTCTTTAGGTATGCGGTAAAAAATAATTGTGTGCTGCTTACTACAATTTTAGGAAATTTATTGGTAACGTTACACATTTTACAGAAATGAGGGTTAATTTGTCGTATCAGGCGATAAAATTAATAGCGGGTAATTAAATACGGTACACGGATCATCAACAAAGCTAGAAATTGTAAATCACCAGGGGAAGACGGGGTGAATATAGAATTAATAAAATACGGAGGACACCAAATAAGGGAGGAAATATATCAGTTAGTGATAAGGATATGGAAAGAAGAAAGGATGCCGGAGGAATGGAAAAAAGGACAAATCCTAACAATACATAAAAAGGGCGACCAACAAAATTGTAGTAACTAGAGCGGCATTACATTATTAAATGTCGCGTATAAAATCGTATCAGCAATTATACAGAATCGGCTAGCTGAAAAAGCGGAAACTGTAATAAGACCGTATCAATGCGGATTTATGCAAGGAAGATCAACGGTGGATGCTATACATACAGTAAAGCAAATAATAGAAAAAGCCCATGAATATAATATGGAATTAGAAATGCTTTTTATAGATTTCCAACAGGCCTTTGATTCGCTAAATAGAAAACCAACTTATGTCAGCATTGAAACAATTAGGGATAGACATTAAGCTTACAAGGTTGATCAAGATGACGATGATGGAATCAAAAGCCAGTGTAATAACTCAGAAAGGAGAAACGGAAGAGTTTAGTACTAACAAAGGAGTAAGGCAAGGAGATTCACTGTCAGCAACGCTTTTTAACTTAGCACTGGAATATATTACAAGAAGGATCAATAAGAACAATATTAGAACAGGAGGAGGGCAATTGGTTGCATATGCGGACGACGTGGTACTAATAACTAAGCAGAGAAAAATTATGGAAAAAATGCTGCAAGATGTAATAGAGGGGCAAAAATTAGGATTAAAAATAAATCAGGCTAAAACAAAAATAATGATCATCGGTAAAAGCATAAAGAAGAAAAAAATAAGAATAGGATTACATGAATTTGAACAGACATGTAAATTTAAATATCTAGGCGTTATGATGGAAAAGAGTGGGGAAAGAAAAACTGAAATTGATGAAAAAATTATGGCTGCAAATAGAGCATTTCATGCAAATAAAAATATTTTAAAAAGTAAGATAGTTACCAAAAATACAAAACTAATTATATATAAAACAATGATAAAGCCGATAATAACTTATGCTGCCGAAACAATGACCCACACAAAAAAAAGATGAAGAAGCTCTCAGAATAGCGGAAATACGAATGATACGATCAATCAAAGTTGAAGAAGGAATATATAGAGGGAGGATGAACAGCGAAATATTGAAGGACCTAGATGGGGAGGATGTTGTTAGAGAAATAAAGAAGAAAAGGGTGAGGTGGCTAGGACATATAAGGAGAACTGGACCGTCTTCAGTGTTACGAACGATGTTACTTTGGCAACCATCGAGTATAAGAGGACGAGGGCGACCCAGAACAAGATGGCTACAGGAAGTGGAAGATGACCTTAGAAAAGCAGGAGTAATCAGATGGAAGGAGAAAGAAGATATGGAGAGAGATCACAGATAAAGTTGGAGATGAGGGCTAATCCACCGCAAAAAATGGATCTAGAAAGCTTCCATAAGGGAGCGGTGCAACCCCACAATGGGGTGTTTTTCACCATTATATATATCTATATAATTAAATACGGTAATTTTAAATCATATCTAATATGTAGAATTGGGAGGGTTAATGATTCGCAATCTTTATCTTCCTTGGTCAAGGCGACGCATCCCTCATGTACATATCTGAGGCATACAGAACATAGGCGCATGCTCAGCTGTTCGTCCCTTTGCCATAAAAAACGAAACCAACTTTCTGACTTTTTCTATTTTTTCCGCGTGGGAGATTGCTGATCAAATAATGATCTGGCTACAACTTCAGCGGTTGAATTGAAAGTCTTACGTCTTTCTTTGTTTGATGTTTTACCAGGGCAAACTCCATCCTTCCATCTCCATTTTATTAATTCTAGAAAGTTTTGAATCAGTTTAGCTCAGCTTGCAGTAATTTAACACCTCGTTTATTGCTAACTGGAATAATGCCGCCACAAAAAAAAGTTAATATAGACAAATTTAGAAATCATTTTAAAATGAAAAATACATTCTTATCGGGAATTTTTATCTACCTAAGTATAAATACTAACGTATTTCCCTCGGAAATGCATACATTTAGTCTTAGCAATATGCACGTACACGGGCTACTTGTTTACATTACCCCATCTAACTAACGCAAAACCATTCAGGTGTTTTTGTGATTTTATATCGACGAAAACATAACACGACACATCAAAGCACATAAGTTATTTCAGCGTAGATCGTTGAGTAAAATATAATGGATATTCTAAGCGTAAGCGGACGTATTTCTTAGGAAAAACTAGAAACACAATTTTTACTTTCTTTCTTAAGCAAATAGCTTGTTTTTTTACTGAAAACACTATCATTATGTATTTTTCAGGAATAACTTCCTTATTAATTGATACAGCCTCGATATTTCCATGTTTACACTTATAATAATACTATAATCGTTCATTTACCTTTCTTTTGTTCAATTTATTGTTTTTTTTTCTTGTTCTTTTTCTTTTTGGGTGGTATATATTATCTTTCTTTCTTTTTGTTGGTTTTAAGAATAATTGTTCTTTTTATTACTTTAGGTATTTTTTTGACTTGTTAAATACACATGTGTGTCTTATAACAAAATAAATATTATTATTATTATATTTATTATTTCATTTTCATAATTTTTACCGTAAGAAGGATATGAAAGGTAGCTCATTTTGAAATACAATAGTTATTAATTTACGTGCGATGTCATCCTAGATAATAATTATTATTTTATAAGTTGCGCATCACAAATTTTCTTAAATGAAAGGTCTGCAACCATGAATAACTTAAAAATATAGATTATGTAGTAATAAAACATACAATGCTATAACAAAAATTTAATCCTACAATCGAGTCCAATATTTAGTATGAACACCTCGAGCTGCAATTAAAATCCCACATCGTCTATAGGCATCGATTCCTCTGACACCACAAAGAAAATATGAAAATTTCTAATGCTTACCCCAAAACCACTTACCCGTCGCCTCTCCAGATTGGCGATTGATTCGCAAAAATCAAGAACGACAACCGTTCTAGGAAATATTTATCTGGCAAGTAATAGATAAATATTTGCTAACTATATATATTGTAATGTAATATTAGATTTGGAATTCATTATGTATTTACCTATTATATGATTTCAGTATTCGCATAAACTTAAGATATATAATTTATATTATTTTATAAACGAAATTAATGTTAAATTTAATACAAACAGAACATATAACACTTTACAAATGTTTATACTCCAAAATTTCAGTCATTTAAAATTGTCAAAATAAAATATGATGTTTGGGAAGCTGTGTGCACTTCATCGTATATGTGTGTTCTGGTGCACATGGTGATATAAATAAAAAATGGTTATTATTTATTAGTTACGAAAGATTATTGATTGATTTGAAAGATAAATAAAAGTTCTCAAAATTAAGAACACAAAATAAGAAGAAATATCAAACGTAAGTTAAAAGAAGTATTGTTTCAAGAAGTACTACTCGAAGGTTGTTTTAAAATAAAAGGCGAAGCTGAAAAGAAGATTAAGAATTATTGTATCAAGAAATACTATTCGAAGGTTGGTTTTAAAATAAAAGGAGAAGCTGAATAGAAGATATTAAAGAAGGAAGTTTACAATTAAGGTGCAAGAGTTGAAGAGGAGATTCTGAAGAAAATCTAATTTAAGGTCGGACTTTTATATTTATTTTAATTGATTGCAAAATTCATATATTTACACATACACAGTACACACCATACATACAATTTTGAGCTAATAGGGATTGAGATAGGTTTTTTGTTAAGAATTTGTAAATAAAATAATATAAATTATAAATATTCAACATTAATTAATATTTTTTTTATTATTATTTTAAAATTTGATATTGATAAATAGTGAATCAAATGCATGTCTTTGACAACCGGACTTACAAAATAAATACACCCTGAAAGAGAGAAAGAGTAACATTACAATGTATCTGCCATGTAGAAAACTTATATCGATTATCGAAAATTAGTGTAGTGAAATAAGAGAACCGCCATCTTCACGGCAATTTTGTGCACTACTGCAGAATATGTATAGCGTATTTGCTATTATAGGCCAGAAAACTTTGCTACTATATGTTTAGAACATCATGACGTGATGATTTACAGTTTTGTAATACAATTTTGACATAAATCCAACACTACTTTATCTGTAACGTAAACGTTTCTTTAAGAAAATCGTAAGTACTTGATATATATCCAAAAATTTTTTTTTTTGCTGTTAAGGTAATTTATTTGAATAAGAGATATTATTTTTAACTGTAATTTTCCAAATTGTAAGAAATTTTAGGTTTTTCCTAAAAGATAATATTTTTCTTGGTGGTATTACAATGTTAGAGATTTTTTCAACATAAATTTCCCTAAAATATTCACTTAAAATTATTGTATTATGTGAAAATTTCTAACATTTCGACATTTTCCTTAAGTTTTTGTTCATTTACCTCTATTCAGTGCGGAAAATTATCAAAAAAAAAATGTTTTTTTTACCAATGATTTTTACCAAGAAAAAAATACCAATTTTTTTAGTGTGTAGATATCTATACATCCTTCAAATTCACTCTATCTATGAAATCGATAATATACAAGGAAAATGTTTTGATTAGGAACGTCCGTTCACATCAAAAAACCGATCAATCAACAACATTATAAAACAAAATTAGAAAACCAGAAAGTGCCAATATGAAGGCTCATATTTCTAAAATCAAAATCTGTGATGCACAACTTTATCTTATAGATTCTTATAAGTAATAAAAATCAAGGGATCTATAATTAATCGCAGCCTTGTATCTTTGTAGAGGAAAAGAAAGAGACGAACATCTGGAGCATTGAAAAACAGAAAGAGACGCCTTCATCCTCTGGCGTACGCAGTCAGCGAGCCGTCCCTGTCATTCCGTCATTTCATCGTTCCCACGCCGAACGCCCCTCCAACCGGAAGTACTCGTCCCCCGGCTGCTGGAATCCGACCTGGGTTCCCCTCGCTTCGATCCGATGACGGCCCCTCGCGTCTCCGATCCTTTTCTGCCGCTCGCCAACACACTGGGCACGAACACAAGCGCGCGCGCGCGCACACACACGTATCAACCGACACGTATACACGCACGCCGACAACGTTTTTAATGCGTGAAGTCGAAGATCTGTTTTTTTGCACCGTTTCCGGTTCTTTTACCAATTAGTTTCTGTCCTGTCCCACTCGAGAGAGTTATCTTCGCGGCTCGGCATTTCGTCCGTCTCGATGGGGAGTTTGTCTCTTTTTCGAGTTACATTGTGGTGACTAGACGCATGAATATCCGATCGCTTCGCGCTACACGAGGTTTGATTAATTCGGGACAATTGTTTTGGGAACACGTAGGCTTCTATCATTAACCGAAGATCGAATGAGATGAAAGTGAAAAGAAGAAGAAAAGATCTATTACCTAAATATGCGAAATTATCTCTAAAAACATATTTAGAAGTGTCTTTTTACGTCTACTTGACCCTTCCTAAAACTGGCGACGAATGTGAACTATCCTATCTCCAAGAATTCATCAAAATTGAATAATGGAGGCTTCCCCCATTAAAAATGTTATTTGAATGTTTTTACCCCCTGTATATGCGGTTTCGTATGTCTCCCATAGCGATAACTTGCTATGTGTTCCTTGAACCTAGTTTCGATAGCACGATTTGTTTGTCTAATGCAGTGGTTCTCAAACTTATTTAGACACTGTACCCCTTTTTACCCACAAAACATTTTAGGTACCCCTCCTCAGTTACCGGTACTGAGTAAACTATAATTGAAATATTAAACAAATCTTAAAGCCTTCTATGTAGCATAGAAGTATAGTGTTAACCTTTGAAACTGAATTACGCATCATGTTTAAATAAAAACAAAGAGATATTGTTTACAAACATTTTTATTACATTAAAAACAAACACACACAAAATTTAAAGAACAAAAAGAGCTTACTTTCAAAGAGATTAGTGAGAAGGGTGAGCTTGTTTCCCTTTGCACAGTTTATCAAAATTGGGTTTTAACTTGGTTAAATACAATCTTAAATCATCTTCAACATTTAATTTGTTTCTAGATTTATTTTTAAGATAGGTTAAACTTGAGAAACCCTTTTCACATAAATAAGTGGTGGAAAACCCAACAAGAAATTTAACAGCAGTGCTTGACAGTTCTTTGTATTTCTTCCCAATACCGATCCAGAAAACTAACAATGTAGTACCAGCAGTGAAATATTTGTTTTTCAACGGGGATCACATGATACTTCAATGAGGTGTTCCTTTTGAAAGATAGTCAGGTTAGTGTCCATAGCATCAGCATTAAAGGGGTCACGTATCCAGTTATACTGTTTCTCCAAAGGTGGAAAGTACTCTCTTATGCGGATCTTCAATGCATTCAAATGCTGGCCCATTTGAGTCTTGAGTTCAGTGAAATCAGATATGTTTTTCTCATTATCTTGCAAAAATGTAAGTAATCTTTCAAACGGCTCGCAGTTGTTATTTTCTATTTGTTTTTCCCAGAGAATGATCTTTTTTACCATTGCATCAGTTTTCTTTTCTATATTAAAAATATCAGAAACACTGCCTTGCATGATAAATTGCAGATGTTGAGTTTTCCAAAAATATCATTTAAATAAGCCAACTTCAAAAGCCAATCAAAATCAGTAAGTACAGAAGACAGATGGGATTTGTGTTCGGTAAAAAAAAATATGTAATTCTTTGTGGAGTTCAAATACACGGGACAAAACATTTCCCCGAGAAAGCCATCGTACCTCAGTATGTAGCAATAAGTCTCATGGAGGCTCCCCATATCCTGGCATAGAATTTTAAAGTAACGAGATTTTAGGGCCTAGTTTTTATGAAGTTCACAATTTTCACACTCTGATCAAGGACATCTTTAAGTTCATCAGGGAGGTGCTTAGCCACCAAGCCTCTCGGTGAAGGACACAATGAGTGAACTTACACTCAGTTGAAACCGTTTTAATATGGCCACCAGCCCTGTGATGTGACCGCTCTAGCCTTACCACCATCCATACACACTGACACACAGTTTTTCCACTCGAGCTGGTTTTCGGAAAAAAAAGAATCTAACAAATTGAAAATATCTTCACCTTTTGTCGATGTTTTAAGTGTCTTACAAAATAAAATATCTTTTCATCTTGAAAAATGCAACGTACAAAAACGATCAGTTGGGCTAGGCCAGCGACATCCGTGGTTTCATCGAGTTGTATACCAAAGCAAGGACTAGCTCGAATTGCTCCAACAAGTTGTTCTTTTGTGTCATACGCCATATCACTAATTCTCCTTGAAACTGTATCACTTGATAATGGAATTCCTGTAATTCTTTTTGCCTCGTTCTCTCCAAACATACAAGAAACAATTTCTGCTGCGGCAGGGAGGATTAGGTTTTCGCCAATAGTATGGTTTTTACCAGACTTCGCAATTAAATGACTAACTTTGTAAGAAGCTTTTAGAGCACTTTCATTTTGTTCTGCACCAGAAAAGTGTTTTATCGTGTTTTTCCTACTTTTCAAATCTTCCAAAAGACGTTCAAAGTACCGTAACTCCTTTTTGACTAAGTTTTCATGTTTGCTTTCAAAATGGCGTTTTAAAAGAGAAGGTTTCATAGAATTGTTTGATAAAATTTCTGAACCAACAACGCATTGTGGATTAGGCTCGTCTGAGCCTCCAGTCCAACTAAAACCTAATTTTAAGTACTCGTCATATTTTCTCTTTTTACTTTTATATTCATTTGCCAGTTTTTCGGGTTTTTTTTTATTTTTTTCCTTGAGCTGCTCATTAGTAACAAGACGTTCAGGTCTACTTTCATTTTGTGAAGTTGATGGCCCAGAATTTTGATGCAGATCTTCATGAGGCCTTTTCTTTAGGAGCCATTTATCCATTGTTAATTTTTATTGTAAAATTCACTTACGTGGTACCTGACTCAGTTTTCAAACAGATGTCCGTAAACGTGTTTCAACAGGATTGAGTGTCCGCAGAATAACACAACACACCACAAAAATAACACAATACTGAGAGCGAGCTTATAATAACAGGCAATGCTACAGCAGTGCAGTGACACGAGTGATTGGCCGGCCACACAGCCCCACTCTGATGACTAAGCCCTTAGTGGCGCGCGCACGTCAACGTGTCCATACGTGTCCGGGTTGTTTTATTTTATTGTTGGCCGGCCGCGTACCCCCTTAAAATTTAGTACCACAGTTTGAGAACCACTGGTCTAATGTAATAGTTTTTTTGCATTACATTGTAGGCGTCATTTATAGCGCGAGAATTCAGTCTGAATCCAGAATGTCTGAAAAATTTGAACGCTGTAAATGACCTAACGCACGACATTTGTATTAGATTTTTTGGTGAGAAAAATATTTAGAAAATCATCAGTCGGACAGCAGTCAGTAGACGTGGATACATTTTGACAACTCAACCTTAAATATCTCGATGTGATTTTCTTGATGATTATTTTTCGTAAATAACAATTAAAACAGAAATAAAAATACTGGTATATGTGGTTTTTTGAACTAAATTAAAAGATGTGCATATTTTACATTTTATGTTGGAACTTGTTACGGGGTTCGTTCGCTCTCAAGCTAAGGGTTTTCTTGGATCGAAATAATTTGGTTCGACACACAAATTTTTGGATGACACTGTATATTTGACAAAACAAATAAAATTCAAGATAATAAAAAAAATGCAATGAATTACAATAAAAATTAAATCTTACCATAGGTTACGATCATTATACGTTGATGTTCGATCTTAACCTCTATCTTAAGTAATAAATTAAACTATTAATTATGATATAATTCCGAAATATAAATGTGATTCTTAATGTCTAGGTTAATAATGTTGGCCGGAAGGTTTGTGTCATGTGATAGGATTTTAAAAATAATAAAATAAAATAATAAAACATTAATTCGGTGCAAGAAAAGAAAACAATAAAACTAAAATATACGACTTAGCTGGTAAATTTTTAGAAGTGTCGGTGTATTGCGTCCGGGAGGGTGGTTTAAGCGCATTACGCTGATGTCAAGGCGTGGTCCCCTTTCGAATTCCACGATCTGGATTTAGTCTCCCAAATTACGTACTTCGTTCACCCTCTTGGTTTAACTCAAGCCAAAATAACGTAGTAGTTGTAGTAATAATAGTAGTAATGTAGTTGTAGGTAGTAGTAGGTCCTAAGATAGGATCGGATTACTAAACAGATAAAATTAACAATGGAAAAAGTCCGCTTACCAGTGACCTAAGATGACGCCCTTAACAAAAGGAATGCCGGCTTGACGCTGCTGTTGTAAAACCCTTTTCAGGAATATCGATGCAATGGACACATAACTCCTGGCTGCCCCAGGTAACGAAAAATAATGCACTCGATATTAGAAGTTTCTCGCGCGACAAAATCTCACAACGTGGTAACTAATTGAAATTTGCACGGAGCAACTTGAACAGCGCGTCTAAGATGGTGTGTGTCGGCTGTGCGTCACCCTTGCTTAGCGAGAGGGCGGAAATAAGAAAATACAACGTGAATCAAATAAGTCACTAACAAACTTAAAAATGCGGAGTAATTTACACAAAAGAAAAGGTTTTAATCAATGAAACTTGAACTAATAATTGAAGAATGAAAAGCAAATTTAACTGACAATGAATTACTAATTAATTTGGAAAGAAAGAACGAAAATGAGACATTAAATTTTGCTATCACGGTAAGATGCGTTGTGACGAGCAAGGAGTTCAAAACTTCACTGCTAGATGGCGTTGCAGGGTCTAATTCTTAAATTAATGAAATAAAAAATCTTTAAATAAAATCTATAAATGAAGCGATCGCAATCCAACGGCAACAAACTAACATGAAGGAAAATACCGTGCGCACTCATGGATATTTCAATGTTTAATTGTCGATATCGAACTTTTAGATACAGGTATTCTTTTAGTTATACCTATTATTTTGACTTTTGAGTGACAAAAGAATTATCCATCATCCACCAAAGCGTTTCGTTGTTTAGCAGAAAACAGCTCTTATCAGTACTCACCCATAGGTGATGTCATGAAATGCAACAAAAATTTGGTGAATAAAGCTATGTATTGTAACGATCGCCAATTTTTAAACTGGTGGTTTCGTTAGGTGCTCCTGGATGGCGCTCGCGTAACGGAACAAGGAGCTACGTACGAGGTTCGAAAGAGGAATGACAGAGGGCAATACCGGGTCGAAGATTCGTGATTGCTCTCTTCTCAATCTCGAAGCACACAGTAGATGTTTCCGGAAAAGTCTCGTAACCCCGGCGCGAAATATAAATAAGGCGACGCTATTGACCCGAGTCAGTCAAACGATACGAGTTGAATACACTGTTGAAAATTTTAACACTTTTTGACTTAATTTAATAGTCAG
>RXPK01003252.1:0-66219 GCA_004143645.1 Protaetia brevitarsis
GAAATATAATAGAAGGGAACATATGTTCCTCTGAAACATGTAGATTCGTTTGAAGGATAACGATAGTTCGTTTAATCTTTTTTCTGTTAGGTCGTATACTCATTGGGCATTTCCATTTCAAAATTTATATAAATATATAATGCTTTTTCATAATAGGCCAATATTTACTTTACCTTTAAAATAAAATGACACCAACAATGTTAGAAGTGATAGTCAGTAATACCTGCTGCGCAGCTGGTATAGAGTCCATAGAATCAGCTATGGATTTTAGATCTAAGCCATTATAAAATTGTCCAATCAAATTTAGAAAATAACCAAAAATTGCTGAGCTAACACATTGAAGCTCTTATTCGTTGCTGCCATGTGGATTTGTAAGGATTAATCCAATCAAATCCAAGTAACGTTGTCCGGATACGAGGACATATTCTTGCTCCATCATTTGGCAGAAAAGCACTGATAGATATTTTGCGTAGCCATATCTATTTATACAATATTTATGATGGGTGTTTAATCTAATTATGTAGCACCTAAATGGATATGTACTGAAATTTTAACATATATATATTTTGGTATTGATTTTGATGGTGGAAGATACTGGGAAAAGTTCAGATTTTATAAGCGATTGTGTTGGTTATTGAATAATGCGTTCTATTGGATATTACGGGATATACAAAATACGTTATTTATCTGTAATATACCAGTGAAGCACGTATGTACGTTATCTATAAAATGTCTAAAAATTAATATGCTTCGTTGGAAAGAAATATTGAAATCAATATATTGTTTCGTTTCATTATATGAACACCTCTACTTTATAAGACAATATACCTATTAAATCACATGTTGTTATCTTTCTACCTTTAAATTCGAAATATAACTACCTATGTTTAATTTCGCAGATCAATACTGAATGATGGAACGAATGTGCCAAAAAAATATGAAAAAAAAATCCAATCACACAAACGAATTATAAAATCACTACAAGCGATTTCGCTGTAATTTCAAACAAATTGACAATTTATATTTTTACTATATATTATATTAGTGCAAGAAAGAGAGAAGTCCTCTTAATTCTTACAATATTATTTACTCTGGTACTAGTTTCGGCTTAAAAAAACTGTAATCAGCCGTAGTAGTGAATTATGAAACATAATAAAGACGACATTAATTTTGAAAAAAAATATGTAAGTATGTAAAATGTTTTTTGGTTGTAATTACGAAGAAGTTTAAATTTTAAGCAAAAATTATTAAAAACGTAAGAAAGAAAAAAAATGTGTTGAAAGGTTTATGGTGAAATTTGAGAATTAAAATATTTAAAATTTAAATTTAAAAAAAAAGAAAATTGAAAATACACATTGCAGAATGCCGGTTTTGCGGAAACAGTTTTCCTTTACAACCTTTTTAATCATTTATCTTTACAATTTAAAATTATAGTAAATTTAGCATTTAAATTGTTTTTTCTTGTGAAATTTCATAATTGACAATTTTAGCTGATGATAGCATTTTTAATCCGAAGCTAGTACCACAGTAAATATTGTAAGAATTAAGAGCACTTACATATTTTATTTTTAAACTTAATTAACATCTTACAACATGGATTTTCTTCAAATATTATATTAATACTAGTTCATCTGTGGTCGATAATTTTTTTCATTCAATTTTGTTTGTTCTTAAAGCAAAGACAGCTATCAAAGTATTTTGATTAGTGGGGGCGATAGCATCCGCATGGTTCGATTAATCGTCCCATCCACTGCGACCACTGCGACCCTGATGCCCAAAGTTGTAGTATCTTCTCACTCTTGGATGCCGACAAAATATTCTTGCGCGCACACTCTGCTCGGTTTTCTAATCGACCGTAAACCAATAGATGTCTACCTAAGTTTTTTTTTTTTGCCATATCTCCATTCCTTTTTATTTGAATAAGGTAGTGAAGTATGCTTGATATAAAAGAAAATCCAATGCTGGAACCATAGAAAACTGGATGGGCAAATATTAGGACTGGAGAGCGGAAGTTAAATATATAGGCCTCATCCTAGACAACAAACTTCTATGGAACAAACATGAGCTTGAGGTAACCAACAAGCTAAAAGACTCTGATGTGTGTAGAAACTTTGCAGGAAAAATTGGGATGCAACCCAAAATACTGCTTTGGATGTATACAGCGATAGTGAGACCGATCATCACCTAGCATCAGTAGCATGGAGCAAAGAATAATCTGGCCACCGCGAGAATTAACCCTCTCGAAAGTGCAAAGATTAGCATGGTGTATGCATAACGGGGCTATGGAGAACCTGCCCAACAGCAGCTATTGAAGTAGTATTGGATCTTGCCCCCCTCCACATTGTAGTGGAGGGCGTGGCGAAAGAACACACTAAGAATGGTCAAGGAAGGAATGATTAGCATAAGCTCAATCTCCTGACGGTGATCAAACCTGGGATATGCCCGGGATGACATGTTAAAGAAAATTTAGCTTTGTGAAGGAATTCACCACAAAGCTAAGTAACAGGAGCGAGTGGGATCATAACACCATCTGAATTTTAATAGAAATGCCATCAAAAGGTACACTGATGGCTCAAAACGGCAGAAGGAATGAATAGGAATATACGCCCTAAGAACTACATATTCCGAAAGCTTGGAAAAATACCCAAGTATATTTCAGGCGGAAATACACGCTATTGGAAATGTGTTCAGTTCAATATGGATAGGAACTATCGGAAACATGAGATTATCATCATGTCTGATAGTCAAGCAGCAATCAGGCGCTGAGCTCATATGAAATCAGCTCCAAGATGGTCTGGGAATGCCTAGGGAAACTAAATGAGTAGGCAAAAGAAATAAAGTAACTCTCCTGTGGTTCCGGGTCACACAGGAGTGGAAGAAACGAAATAACGGATAACCTCGCAAAAAAAGGGTGGAATGCCTTTCGTAGGGCCTGACCCTTTTGCGGGTTAAGTAGCAGTACAATACTGAAGAAACTAAAAATAGAAATGGAGCAGAGAAAATCCAGTTACTGGGAAAATCTCCAGGGAATGATGCAGAGTAAATTCTTCTGGGAACTTATAACCAGAAGAGGTTTACAGAATGCATCAACCTGAGTAAGAACAAATGTCGCATATTAACAGGAATACTTTGAGGCCATTGTAGACTGAAAGGACACCTGACTAAGCTTGGATTGGAAAAAGATCCTGAATGCAGATTTTGTGGGAACAGGATGAAACACCCATCCACCTCCTCCAAACTGCGCAGCACTGTGCAACCCGAGGGCATTGTACCGGGAGCATGTGAAATCGAAGAGGAGACTTACCTAAACTGGGCCCTCTGATATCCTACACTTTTTAAAAGGAATAGGATTGGAGGCCAACTGTAAAGCAGCAAGAATGGGGGACACAATAGATCCTTTAGGTCGCAGTGTAACACCACCCTTCATCTACATACATACATACATGCTTTGATCATGGCTTGAGTACATATCATATCCGAAGACATGCCGTCGGAAGCAAACATTCCAGCAGCTAGGTTGCCTAGAACGAACATTAGTATAACACTGCGTAGGCTTTTCACGGCCGGCTGTAAACTTAACTAACAGCTTCTTGCGGGTTTCGCCGTGTGTCAAAACTTTCGCTCGACGTTTCGCTGTTCATACTGACAGCTTCTTCAGGATAACTGAACTGAACAGTTCAGCTGAACAGTTCAGTTATCCTGAAGAAGCTGTCAGCAAGAAGCTGTTAGTTATAGTTACACCGGCCGTGAAAGCCTACGCAGTGTTATACTAATGTCTGTTTAGGCAACTAGCTGCTGGAATCGTTTGCTTCCGACGGCATGTCTTCGGATATGATATGTACTCAAGCCATGATCAAAGCATACTTCACTACCTTATTTCCAAATAAAAAGGAATGGAGATATGGCAAAAAAAAAAAACTTAGGTAGACATCTATTGGTTTACGGTCGATTAGAAAACCGAGCAGAGTGTGCGCGCAAGAATATTTTGTCGGCATCCAAGAGTGAGAAGATACTACAACTTTGGGCATCAGGGTCGCAGTGGTCGCAGTGGATGGGACGATTAATCGAACCATGCGGATGCTATCGCCCACTAATCAAAAATCACTTTGAATAGCTGTCTTTGCTTTAAGAACAAACAAAATTGAATGAAAAAAATTATCGACCACAGATGAACTAGTATTAATATAATATTTGAAGAAAATCCATGTTGTAAGATGTTAATTAAGTTTAAAAATACCCGCAAGAAGCTGTTAGTTATAGACATTAGTATACACTGAAAAACCGATATATTTAAACCAACCAAATATATGTTTTGCGCCTCCGTCTAGAAACACTCATTTTGCAGCACTTCAAAGCGGCAGGAAAACTACCGCCTTCCTGCCTGGGCAGGCAAAAATGTCACTAAAGGTTGGCCACACTAGATTCCACATGACAGACGTGTAATAAATTGTCATTAAGCTACTGTTCAACTATGCTAAGATGAAGTGGTGTCTTCATTGCACGTATTATTGATAAATAGATATTAAACTACAAAGAAAATTACAGAAAAAAAATTATTCTCGGAAACGTCAAAATACTAAGGTATGTAACATGTATGCCAACTTGTACTGTCAACTCCCTAGAGGCAAAATTTCTTTTCTATTATCAATTCAAAATTAAGACACGTCCAGAGACTCTTTTGCGAGTATGAGTACGGTTTGTGGCCCGAGGCGGTAGCCGAAACCCACAAATACAAATACAAAATGGTTATTTGTATCACTGTTGGCCTAGTGATACAAATAACCATTTTGTTAAGCATATTTTCTTTGAAACAAATGTTTCAAATATATCAGCTTGTACAGCGCACTCGTAAGATAGAAAGACGAGTATATACTGCCAACACGTCTAGGTTTGATAAATCAATTACTCGGTGAAGTGGATTGGACTCCAATAATATATACTCAAGATGTAGATTTATGTTACAATTTATTTAGTGATATATTAGCAGCTATTATTGACAAAACAGTAAAAAAAGAAATTGTGAACTCATCTAAAAATAATGCAAAAACATGGATTACTGATGAAATAAAGAGGATGTCGGCTACCAAGAGGCAGTTGTACGAAGGAGTGCTGAGTGGTAGAATTAGTAATGAGGCGTACAAACAGTATTGTAAAATACTGAGAACAGAAATACAAGAAACAAAAAGAGCGAAATATCGGAAAATAATTTCAACCGCACAAGACAAAGCTAAGATAACCTGGCAGCTAGTTAATCAACTAAAAGGAAAAAACCAAAAAAAAGGATTTGATATTAATGATCTTAAAAAAAATGATGAAAAAATCGAGATGTTTTTGAATCGAATAAATAGCACTTTGTAGAAGCATGTAAGAACATAAGAAACAATAATGAACTGCCACTTGGTCTAGTGACGTATGTACCCGCCACTTTCTCTTTGTTTCTGACAGATGAATATGAGGTGGAAAGGACTATACGTGACCTAAATAACTCCGCAGCTGTGGAATCTGATGAGATACCATCGTCACTTCTCAAGGAGTGCTCTGGAAGCCTGAGGAGGCCGTTGGCCCACATTATAAACCTATCTTTCCAGCAGGGCAAATTTCCCGAAGCTTTGCGGTACGCCATTGTAAAACCGATCCATAAAAAAGGAGATCTAACCGATATAACTAATTACAGACCAATAGCGCTAGCAACAAAATATTGTAACAAAAAATCACAATGGTTACATAAAGGGAAGATCTACAACACGCGCCGTTTTTCAATTTCTGGAGGAAATAATATATGGTTTGAACAATGGTGGGGTAACTGCTGGAATTTTCATGGACCTTTCGCGGGCATTTGATAGCGTCGACCATAACATCTTGCTGGCAAAGATCGAAAGAATGGGATTTCGGGGGATTGCTTTGCGTTGGATCGAATCCTTTATAACTGATAGGAGGCAATGCATTCAGGCTTACGCTGAGTCGGGCTCGGAGATGAGATCTCAATGGTGCAGCGTGAAATTTGGAGTTCCCCAAGGATCAATTTTGGGCCTACTTTTGTTCTTATTATACATCAATGATTTGCCGGGGGTCATTGAGAGTTTGATGGTGCTTTTCGCGGACGATTCGGCAGCTGTTGTTAGGGCCGGTTCTTCAGTGGAGGCGACTCGAGTCATCGAAACATCTTTAACAGACCTGAATGGATGGTTTCAACAAAACAACTTTAAACTAAATATCTCTAAAACGCAGCTCATGATATTTAACCGTAACATTGATCTTAATGTGAATATCCAACATCTAGGCGAAGAACTTACCTGTACGGAAGAAACCACCTTTCTGGGACTGCGCGTGGACGGCGATCTGTCTTGGCGATCCCATGTCGGCCTCATGGTTTCGAAGCTGAGTGGCTTGTGTTATGCACTGAAAGTGATATCTACCAATTTGGGTTGTGATGCGGGTCTCCAGTTGTACTATGCTAGTGTGCACTCAAGGCTAAGGTACGGTGTTGTGTTTTGGGGACAAGCGGTGGACGTGGCTACTGTTTTTGTGGCGCAGAAGGCTTGTCTACGGGCTGTATTTGGTCTAAAGCCAAGAGACTCGTGTAGAAGTGTCTTTAGGGACTATAACATCTTAACCTTACCATCGCTCTATATACTAGAAAGTGCGGTTTTTACACATACCAACTACGCCGACCTTTTCGCTAAATACGGGTTGGTGCATGGTCATAACACTAGGGGTACAGCCAAATCATATCTCTTGCCACCTAAAACCGAATTGAGCAGAATACAAAAATCTTGTTTATTTCAATGTTTAAAGATATATAACCACTTACCAGTAGAAGTAAAAAACTTGCCACCCAAAAAATTTAAAGATGCACTAAAAGAATATCTCCGCAACAAAATATTTTATAACGTTAGTGATTTTTTTACAGAAAAAATATATTTTAATAAGACATAGATCTGTTTGTGTTTTTTGTTTATGTATTATTGTCTTATTTACATATATGTTAGGTTTGTTAGATTTTGCTTATATAATGTCTTTTAACATTTATACATTTTTATTATTATCTTTTATTATTAGTTACTGTTGACGATCTCTTACGCTGTGTAAGCATTATGAGGTGAAATATATTATTATTATTATTATATTATTATTATTATTATTATTATTATTATTATTATTATTATTATTATTATTTATTATTATCATATGCAAAAAATGCACACGATTGACTGAAACAAAATGTTTGGTTAGAAAGTTTAATATATTCAAACAAATTATAGTTCAGTATGGTCTTAACACAATAATATAGTTGAACTTTGTAAAAATGTTGGATTGGTTCAATTACTTTCATATAGTTGAGACAACATCGGCACTTTGTTAACTCAAACAAATTTGCAAAGCTTTTGGCTATCAGTCGCGGGGTCCTGGTACGAACCCGGCGGATTGCTCTCAGAGTGAGGTTTTCGTAGTTTGCCCCACTCCTTGACATATGTTGAGAGACGAACATCTTACGTCCCTCCACGGGCGCAAATGTAATAATAACTCATGGCTGGGCCGATGCCCCCTGTAATTGGCGAAAGTTGGATGCTAAGGCATGAATTATTATTCTGATACTGTTTTTTGTGGACCTGGACCAGCTTCGTCATAAATTAAATCTGCGATATATGGTTCAGTTCCTGCCTTATAAACTAGCCCGTTTTGCACTGAAAAATAAGGAGCTTAGTCGAGTTACAAACTCAACCGCAAGAAGTGTTATAATCGCTTTATTTTTTAAGAGTCTTCGAAGCATTTTCGAAGTTGGCAGTCCCTAACAACAGTTGCACCAGCTGTTCTCCTTATATATTATAGCAAGATGACCACAATGGCTGCACAACAACGTACTATCTCGGTTACACCGCATTTACTTCTATGGAATTTACTGAAATAAGTCGGCAACGCTAAAAAAACCTTGATTTACATCCACGTGAATATTCGAGTTAAAAGTGGATAATTTATTGCTAAACAAGAACATGACGTCGGCTTGAAAGTATGCAGTGGTAGCTCAAAACTACAGATTTTTGGTTTTGATGTTAAAACATTTTTAAAATGTGTATATAGACTTATATAATTATGTAGGAAATTGTTGCACTTATTGTTAGTAATTCATATTTATAGCCGTTTTGTATAAGCATATTCAGTATGTTTTGGCATTAAAAAATCTTTGTGACTTCTTTCAAGCGAACGAATCTTAAGACGTATTTTTTAATTCATCGACGGGTATATCGGTTATACTGTGTTTCTGTTTATATATTA
The DNA here is from genome assembly GCA_004143645.1 of Protaetia brevitarsis. Taxonomy (NCBI): domain Eukaryota; kingdom Metazoa; phylum Arthropoda; class Insecta; order Coleoptera; family Scarabaeidae; genus Protaetia; species Protaetia brevitarsis. The sequence continues at coordinate 8,275 of RXPK01003252.1, forward strand.
ATTGAATATCGTTGATTAGAAGAATGCGTTTTATGTACCATGTTTTTTTTTTTTTTTAGCAATAAATATTTCTATTCAATCAATAATAAATAATTTAAGGAACTAGAATTACATTTTCGAATTAGCGCCATCGGTGACTGGATACGAAACTATTTCTTGTACTTGCATTGAATTTCGGTTGAGTTCAATGCTTGTTCTTAAGTGATCTTTGGACTAGTTGCTGATTGTATTTTAAGCACAGATTTACTGAGATGATGGTGATGGACAAGGGCGCAGCAAACGGATGACCACAAAACTGAGAACAAAAAATTTGACTGCAGATGTGTTTATTTTAACCGAAGACAGCTTATAATTAGAGCAATGGTATTGTTAATGGACATCGCTATCTAATCTAAGTATACTTCTCACAGGAAAAATCGGGACACCAGCAATTCAGAATTTTAAAATTTCTTGATTGTAAATGCAACTTTCGGAGACGTATTCACTATCACAGCAATAAATCCTTAATAATGTATATACTGCGATACAAGATAACGACTAGAAATTTAACAGAAAAATAAATATATAGAGAGAAAAGGTTTATGTATAGAATAAACAATCGGAGTTTCGTGGCGGCGTTTCCTTTAGAAATACAATGAAAAAAAATACATAACAACAAAAGAACTCTTGAATAGACGGCTTCATTTAGAAATATATATATGTATTTAACTTGTTTGATGTTATGTAGAGATAATTCTTTTTTAAGAAAACATGTGGTGATAAGATTTTATTATTTAATATTACGTTACTTGTTAATGCCGCTTTGATATTAGTTACTTACTTCGATTTATGCTCGCGAGTATTAGTTTAGCAATAGACAATATGTCAGTCAGCCTCCTCAATTTTGGGATAATGTGATTTTCACAGATTTATTGACTACACCATTATTGATGTATTAATTACTATTGCTGTTTAATATTCTTAAATATTGTATTACTATAAAGTTTCCTTCTATCTATAAAGAATACAAACCAGGTTTAAGATTATTTATTAAAATTCTTAAATAAAGGCAATTAAGTTGCAAGTAATTATTTTATTTATGAACCCTCCGTTTATTATATTTTCAGGAAATATATTTTAGCTATCGCCTGTGTAATCTGACGTCGTTGATCTATTTTCTTGAGATATGGCCAACACTGACTGGGTCTCTTTACAAAAGGACAGGTTTATTAACAATTATTTAAAATATTATTGGATTATATAAATACTAACAAACATTGTAAGAAAGCATATTGTTCGTCAATCTCAGTTAGTGCTAAAATATTTATTGTTGAATTTATACATTTAATACTTTTTCGTTGCTACTGCTGAAGCTGTGTTACAGACTAAAAGTGTTAGCTAATATTTCAATAAAGTACAACACATTGATTACACAGGCGATAGTTAAAATATTTCTTGAAAATACAATAAACGGAGGGTTAATAAAATAAATAATTTCTTTGCGAAATTAATTGCTGTAAAAATGTTATAAATAAATTTAAACTGTTTTTGGTAATTTTTTAAAACAGAAAAATATGTATGTAGTAATACAATATTTAAGAATACTGAACAACAACAATAATGAATACGTAATAATAGTGTAATTAATCAATGTGAAAAACACATTGTTCAAAAACTCATGAGGCTGATTGACATTGTCTATTCCTGAAGTATTACTTGCGGGCATAAATCAAACTAAGTAACTAATATCATAATAATAGGTAATATAATTTTAAAATACCATCGCCATGTTTTTTTTTTTTTTTAAAGAATTATCTCTAAATAACATCAAACAAGTTAAATACATGTATTTCTAAATGGTGCCGTCTACTCAAAAGGCCTTTTATTTGTTATGTATTTTTTTTTACATTAATATTTCCGTATTCGGTATTTCTAAGGAACACCGCCACCAAAATTCCAATGTGTTTATTTAATGTATAAACCTTTTTCTCTATATATATTTCTGTTTAAATGGTTAGTCTTTACCTTTGATCCCAATAATACAAATACACACAAAAAAGTGATTTATGGCTTTGATAAGTGCATAAAGCTGAAGCTCTGAAAACTGCATTTACACCCAAGAAATTTTAAAATTCAGGATTGTTGGTGTCCCGATTTTTCCTGTGAGAAGTGTACATATATACATGGAATAGTTATGCTAGGGGGATGAAAAAATGCATTCTCCAGTATATTTGAATTTGTTGCATTGAACCAGCGGAAATATTATTACTCATATTAAACTCTTAAAAAAATCCGTCGCGAAAAGTCTGATAAAATCTCATATGTACCTTCAATACCTTAATCTCAAAGAATAGGAATATACACAGCGTTGGTAAAGTAAAGCAGTATACCTATTTTTCTTATACCTTGAACTGTAGTTTATTATTTACTGCATAATGTGAATAATGTATAACTAGTGCAACATTATTTCCGAATATATGAATAATATGGTGCATCAAGAATTTCATTAAGTGAATTATTTTGAGCCAGATTTATAAACCGTCTGCATGAAGGCATGGAACGACATTGAAGTTTTAATAACCTAGAATAAACAATGTATTATATACAACGAAAAAAATTAAATGAATATTCTCATACGCTCATGAAAGTTGATAAATTGACCTTCCACAACCCTCCAATAGTAAGTTTATTCTCAATACGGGACACGTTCATAACCATCAATATACCTTTGTTGAGCTTCAAATTATATTTTTCGTACCACTTTGTCTGGTACATCACGTCGGCAACATTGCGTACCTAATTCATTTTGGAAGTTTTTAATTCGTATTAATTATTCCATTCTTTCTACCTGATTATAAACTTCTTCTCCCGTTATACAGTAGATGTATAGTTGGAAATGATATGACATTAGATAGGGCACGTACCTAGAAACTTGTCCTAAACCTGGCGGAAACCTAAAAATCACCACATTATTTTCACATGGAAACGATTTCTTGCTTCAATTAAAAAAATTACCCATCCATATTCATGAAGAATATTCCGAAAACTATCGTAGCTGTAATAGCGATAAAATGATTCAATAATTGTAAATAATAAACTCCATTTACTTCCTTCAGGAAGCTAAAATTAAATATTGCTAAAATGGGTGATTGCTTGACGTGTAAACGTTACTTTATTATGAAGGTATGGTGTTTGACAATCTTGCAGAACTCTTTATAGGTATTCTCGTTGTCTATCTCTGTATTACCTTCTGCAATATTTAGTTGCGCGAATCCATATTTGATTTTTTCCAATTCGCAATATGCATGGAACAAGAAGGCGTAAAATACAGCATCGAAGATGTATACCAAGTAAGCTAAATCCGCTATGTAGATTGCTTCAAGGCCAACGACAGGGAAGTAGCAAAAATTATCGGTAAAATCGCAAGGTACGTACATTTCTGTTACTGCAGTTTTTGAAAATAAGATAAGGGGTTTGCTGACGTACAGAACTGCAGTGAACCATATTGTTCCTCGATACATATTGTAGATCTTTTTGAAGCTGTTAGACAATTCTGATATTCTACTAACTAAGTTCTCACCGTAGATATCATTGGGCCATTTTTTCTCGACCATGTTGTACAGATATTTCATCTTTTTCCTCAGTAATAATACTGATAATAACTTAACTGTAACCTTAAAAACATCTTTATTTTTATTTAATTCTGTTAAATTACCTTTGATTTACATACTTGCTGTCCTGCTGGTATTGCATCAATCGAATCGGCTAACGATCTAATGCCTTCATATTTAAAAACCACTCCCGCTAAATTTAAACCGTAACATATTAAAGTGAATATAATAAAAACGAAGGCTTTTAGATGATTCCGAAACGAATGCTTGAATGGGTGCAATCCTATGAAATTTAAGGAGTTTAGACCCGAAAACATTACATACTCTTCTTCCATTATGGTAGATTCTAGTACGTTTATATGATTTATTTTGGCTTTTATATGGTTATGTGTGTATATGCATAGACGTTCACTACGACAATTATATGTTACACGCTATATTAAAAATTTAATATTCGTCAAATAGCTTCCATTTCTTTTTTTGTTTTTACTTGAAACAAGTTTGTTCTTAAATTATTTAAGAAAGGATGATACTGATGGAGTTCCATACATATATTACTTTGGTGTATGAAGATAATCATGAGTTACATATACTTTTAAAGAAGTTTGGTATTGTTTTCGATATCTAGTCGTCAAAATATGACTATGTAGTAACTTTCTTCTTTTTCAATGATCAAATATTTACTTACGTGTTAATGCTTAAAGCATCGGTGGTTGGTGCATGCGTTTTATGGGGGCTCTTACAATAATAGAATTTTTTTATATAAGTTCCTAAATATTTTGTATTACAGGCGATAGCATACGAACTTCGATCATTGTAATAGCTTTCCCAGTCACGTGTGCACCGCCGCTGGTTTAAAAAGTATTTATATGTATTTATTACTGATTGAATTTTAATTGAATATATTTTATAGTACGGGAACATGGGGCGAAATGGGATACCAAAGAGGTTGCATTAAATGAAAAGTTTTATAACTTTTGGTTTTCATCATGTTCAACGAAAAGAATATCTTTTCTCAGAAAAGTATTTATTTTAATTTAAGTAAAACAATACACATTACATATTACAATGTTATTATTTTGTAGATATCTAACAACATATTTTAGTTTCTTTTAAGTATTATCGAATTATAAACGGTATTTTTAATAAACAAGCCGGATGTTTTGATTTATTTGCGTGGACACGCATGTATACATTGTTTAAAACTTTTGCCTTTTAACGGAAAATGCAAGCAGCTGTATTCAAGCTGAGTGCTTTTTTAGGCGGAAATATTTTAGTTTTATTCATGTTCCCACGAGCAGAAGTCTCAGATACACAAACAATAATGAACAAAAGTGAATATTTTTCGCGCGAGGTTAAAGAAATTTCAGAGATAATTGGAATCATTTCAGTTAATGCTGATTTACTTATAAGCCAAGAAACTTTACAGTAGTAAATAGTATTTGAAGGTTTTAAAACTGTTATACACGGGGAAAACGTTGTTGTTTTCAATCATTTTTCATGCATTTGGTTACAGTTACTAAATTATTACTTGATTTAGGAATATTAAAAATATTCCTGTATTAAATCAAACAAATAATTTGGTTAGTAGATTTATGTGAAGCTAGCCCAGCATTTATTAATTTAACTAAATATTTACATGGAAGCGAAAATAAATATCGCATTTTATTTTCGTATAGCAGTTTTCTCCTCATATATTACAACAGATGAGCAGATATAGTTATGTGTAGTAGAGGAATTGTCGCATAGATGGCGCATCTCCTATTTCATTCCAGTACAGATATTTCGCACAAAATAGGCTGGAAACTGCGATCGTAACATACTAATCTGGTATATTTACTAGAACAACATCTGATAGAAGTCATCGCCATTAAAAGGACGATTTCTTTAACGGTACACTAGAGTGCTTAGAGTGGTCACTGCGACCAACTCCCAATACTACTAGGATTTACAACACTCAAACGGCAAATCCCTCCTTAGTGCGTAGGTTTTTGGAGATAATTCATTTCCATTTCGATTGAAAATGATCACGACATTTTGTTGTGTTTACGCTTAAGTCCAAAATGAATAAATGTTTATAAGAAAGGAAAAAGGAAAACTCACGGAGATCATGTTCATAGGGCTTGCTCAGTGGCTTCATAAAACCTACATCCAAAAGCTGGAGATTGTGCGAACAAGAAAGCTGGAAACACTCGGTTGTCACGAGCCATGTCCGGCAAAGCTGAATTTTTAGTGTGTGTTGTGTAACCATCAAGCCAGCAGTAAGACAAATCTTTCCTTTGTTTTTCCTGTGAAGGAAATAAATTTTATAGAGCACTGAAGGAAAAGCTCTTTGGTCATTTAGCCTGCCTCATGCAGGAGGAGGGAGAGCTGTCTCAAATTCTTGTTTTATACGCTTTCGATGGAAGATTAATATTGGTAGAACATAAGCTCCAGCAGCTGAGAAACATATTTTAACAATTACAGTTGCTCCTCGCTCTATCAGTGATAATGCTCCTACTTGTCTCCGTCCAGTTTTCGCTATAACAATAATGTAATGTACAACAGTTCACATATAGAGCGTAAAACAACAATTAAATTCTTTGGGCATGACTCCAGATGAAAATTTGAATTGGAGGTCGCACTATGTCTTATCAAAAAGATTAACACTTCTTGTTATCAAATTAGAAATTTAAAATATATGTTGCATTCCAGTGACTTATTAAAATTTTTTTATAGTGCAGTCTGAGTTGAAATAACTATGGGTATAGTATCTGGGCTGTCGGTACTATCACAGGGGATGTTTTACTGGACAAAAAAGGGATATAAGATATTTAGTGGGTAGTAGAAGTTGCGAATCATGTCGCCCGCACTTTCAGAGATTGGCTATTCTAGAAACCCTTGCCTAGTATATACATCATGTAGTTGCTCTGTTATCTATTTGATAATATAATCAATCAACTTTTTAAAAATGTTCTGACATCTATAACTATAACACAAGAGCAAAAGAGAAATATAAGGAGTCACTAAACAGACTGAAAATTACCAGAAGATCCCCTAGTTCGATAGGAACCAAATTATTTAATTTGCTACCAAGCTATACAAAATCTCTTGGCTGCTTGCGAGTATTAAGTCTCCAGAAACGTTGCAGTCTCTTTTTGTATTTAGTTTCCCATTCATTTTATCCATTAAATACACCAGCCATTCCAAAATCCTACCACCCTATACTAACTGTACAGATCTCTAGAATTGTCTGTTTTCTTGTTTCCAGAGCCCTACATTCACACTAAGTGTGGTAAGCGTTCTTCGTTCTCTCATTACACAGTCTGCAGGTGGTATATCAGGTGTTGAACCCAATTTTTTGTAGATGCCCTTTCAGTGTACAGGTCCCCCAATTGTTACGGTGCGAAGGTGATTCCAACTGAGCTGCAATAGTTCTTGTGTGGGCAGAAGAAGGTATAGGAACACGAAGAAGACCAACAGGTCAACCGAGGCGTACCTCAGGGCGTCAAGATAAGCGCTTTACACAACTAGCTGTACGAAATCATTTTGTTACTACGCGCGAAATCGCTGACCAATGGTTTGATGAAGAAGGTAGACCTGCTACTATGCGTACACTATGTCGCCGCATTGGAGTCTTTGGACTTTCTTCTTACCGCCCGCGATTAGTGCTTCCTTTGACAGTGGGGCACTGTCATCAATGTTTGAACTGGTGCTGAGAACGGCAGCATTGGGAAGCAGAATGGCATAATGGCGTGGTGAGCGACGTGATATTGGTTTGCTGTTGACAGGCATGTATACAGAACTGTTGGAGTAAAGGTTTGGGGGGCTATTGCCTATGGTAGCCGATCACTACTTTTCATTCTCCGAGGCAGTATGATAGCTGCGTGTTATGTTGATGAAGTCCTACAAACCACTTTACTACCTTGGACTTTCTCACGGAAGCAGGCGTTAATGTTTTGCCGTGGCAACCTCACCGAATTTAAACTCCTTTGAACATGTGTGGGAGATCATAGGGAGAAGACTGTCCATTTTGCACCATCCTCCACAGACTCTGGCATAGTTAATCCACGAAGTTCAAGTTGCTTGGAACGTGGTGTCACAAACAGCTATCGGCCATCTCATTTGGTCGATGCCTAAGCGTGTAAAGAAGTGTATTCAGCTACGGGATCGCTAAGCACATGATTATTTTTTTTGTATTACATTTGAATATTCAAGTAAGAGTCGTTCATACTGAAATTTCAAATGGAATTTCTGCTTTATAGGAAATGGATTTTAAAATTTAAATTTTTTAGCAGTTATTTATTTATTTATACTACCTAAGTAGGTGGGTATATGTACCTATTTATGAAAGGCAATGCTCTTGTATATCGTAAAACCAAGCGCCCACGAAATACGCGTTTTGTCCTCCTACAAGTTGCTCGTGATATTTTATAGTAACTATATCTGTCCCAAACACCCACGCAAAAGGGCTTGCGTAATGTTATTTTTGCCCAGCAGCATTCTCGATTCAGATTATTCTATATCCAGCGGCTTACGGATGCGATTGTGAAGCAGGACCCGACACAGTGGTAAACAAGGGCCAGTCGATAGTTGGGCGCATGGCAAAAAGCGTCCGCCGAATGCCGTGGAGTGAACGGAATGCAAAATTCCGTGGCGCCTAGGCGGTTAGTTCCATCAGAGGAAGAATTAAAGGTCGAAGAAATGGGAAGGATGTGAAAATTCGAAGTGGTCCTTCTATTATTCTGGAAATATTAGTGATCGTACCGTGATTTAAGGCGATTCGACGGCACTTCGATTTGTTTATTTATTTACTTGTTTCGTTGGCGATTAGTGGGATAAAACAACTCAACAGGTAAGTGTATTGATTTTTTGGAAAAAACGTACAGCTGATTTTGGATAATACACGTTTTGGATGAATTCATTCATTTCGGTGGTTTCGTTATTGAATCTAATAATTTATGCAATCTAGCAAGTTAATTATTTATTACGAAAAAAAAATGCTTGATTTTACACGCAGATTAGAACATCTGAAATATTTGATTTTCAGGTAATAATATATAAAATATTAAAACATAATTATATTATGATTCTATTTATATTTCAATTATTTGTGCACCTTCAAATATAGAAAATAAAAATTACATCTAACTAATCCAATCAAACCAAATTTGAAGCTTTTATATGTACTTCTAAATAACTTGAGAATTTTATATAGTCATTATATTAAAACATCTTTAAGACCACGCCTGAAATATTTGACCTTGTACACTGAAAAAAAAATATATCTATATTACCCGGTAATTTCTATTTCCTTCTCCATTTAAATGATGCTAACGCAACGATAATAATATATTGCCTCATGATTCATGCTTTATATTAGAATTTAAATATAATTTCACAAATTATGATGTTTGCTGCCACCACTTTTATTAACCTTTTTCATAATATAATCTTTCTGTGGCAATTCCCATTGTGAAATTGAGTTTCATTCAAGTATGGCTTTTATTTCACATTACGTGAATGAATGTGATAAAGAAAGAGTTAGGACGGAATGATATTCCATGCCATTCACAAGATGTTATTAACAAGGGAAGACAGGCAAGTTTGTCGCACCGATTTAAATGAAACTGACAATTAGTGGATTTATAAAGCGATGTAATGTAAGAATACGGTAACTTTTTTAGCTGCCAAACACCTCATTTTCGAGGGTGGAACGTGGAGTGCCCTATCAGCAATACTACTCCTTGCTATTTGCTCAATTTGCTTCAATATTTCCAAATGCGGCGAGAAACATATACAGGGCTTCTCACGGGAGTCGTTCCTTAGCAGTTTCCGTGGTTAGAAAAAACTTAAATTTTTGGATTCTAGGGTTTTTCTTCCATTCTAAAATATTTTCAATATTGTAAAGGACCATTAACTTCGTTAGTTTAAATGGAACACCCAGTATATTATCTCATTTTTAGATTCCTGAGAAAATTTCATGATGTGTTCCATCTGGTTTCTCTGTACCTATTTTCATTTGCTTTTTAAATATATTAATTATTTTGAAAAATTTTAAATATGTAGTCTTATTTTCAATACTGCATCTTTTATCCATTTTCGACTGCTGGTAAGCGCTTCTGGGGTAGACGGAAACATTCAGAATGGTACTTACGAAATCCCCATTGATAATTGATTTATCGCATACAGGGGCTGTTCAAAATTTCATGACCAATTACATCATTTTCAAAGATGAAAAAGTTTGGTTTCTCAAACATAACACCCTGTATATTATTGCATGATCGAATGCAAGTTTAGCAGTTTAATCCAACAGATTCGTCAGGTATATATGTACAGTTCTAGTGATTTTATTAACTTTCTCAAGTGCAGCTTATAATGTAGAATATTGAAGAGTATTCTAAGAATGAATTGTTAAATTTGTTTTATGCGCATGGTGAATGTGGACAAATTGTCAGACGAACATGCAGATTATTTAACGAACGATATTCGAATCTACCAACAATGCCTTCGAATCGCCAAAATAATCACTACTAGCCACAATATAATCCACGTGTGATAAAGGACAATAATCACCAGGACCACTTTAATGTTTTTTTTTTTTGTTTAATTATGGACAATAGAGTAATAATATGGTGTACGATGAACATTTTGATGGTGCTAGATATCTGGAGATACTCAGAGAGTTTATTAGTGATCTCCTAAATGCTCTACCTCCACGTGACAGAGCAAAAGAGTGGTATCGACTGGGTGATGCTCCAGCCTATTCCACTATAGCTATATATCAGCAGTTGAGCTTGATGTTCGAAAATTGGAATTGGCCTATAGAAACCTTGGAACTGGCCACCCAGACAACCCGATTTGATGTCCTTGGGTTTTCAGCTCTGGGACCGTATAAAAGATCTACACTGTTGAAAATATTACGGTGTTGGCGTTAATTTTGCGCTAGTCAAATATTTTAGTGTTGATTTTTCCTAACTTTGCCGACGAGTTTGACTACGCGTATTTAATAGAAGAGAAATGACTAGAATTTCGTGTGAATTCTTTGTTTAGCTATTATGAGAATTGGTCTATTTTTCTATGACATTCAGAAGCGTCAACCAATCAGAATTTTTCCCTCGGATAGAATATTAGAAACCCCACCTATTCTAATACAGTATTGCATTATACGCACCACCTGCATTGCACGTGTATCTGTTTTCGTGTTTGATTCTCCGTATTAACATATCCAAACAAACACCACCAAATGTGACTGACTTGCAAAGTGTAACCTCGTGTTATTAAACGTTAATTCCAGTGGGCATAAAAAATTTCAACATCTTAAGATGTATTGGGAACATCTATTACGCAATTAATTTAGACTTAATCAAATAGCATAAACATCCACTTAATTTTATAATGGTTCTCAAAAAATCATTTTAAAAATTGGTACGTTTAGTTTAAACTAAAACTTGTGAATGAGTGATTTTGCATATTTATAATTGAGAAACGTCTTAAAGAGAGAATATTATAGACTAAGAAATAGGATTGCATATTAAAAGACGTTGTGTTTAGAAAATGGTGTTAAAACACCCAATAGATCGCATTCATTTAGTTAAACAGCTAGTAAATTTGTCTAGTCTAGATCAAATAAAATGCGACTAGAAGTATTTTATAATTCCACGTGTCAGTTGGACAAAATAACCCCTTAGCAATAGACAATACTTGACTATCTTTGCTCGTCAAATTTAAACTTCTATAGTTCTCGACAAAATAACACGAAAAGAGTGTGGACCTCTCCTGACTATTAAATTAGTCAAAAAAGTGTTAAAATTTTCAACAGTGTACTGTACTCTAAGCCCGTATATATACTAAAGAGGAATTATTGAACCGTATTAACTATAAACACCAAATATGTTTACCTACAACCAAAGTTCAAAGCATTAAAGCAAAAAGTAAATCTGAATGAAGGTGGAAACGCTGGCAATAATCAAATGGAATAAAAACAAAAACGTGACAGAAACATCCCCAATATACAGGGTGAGTCAGTAGTCCGATATCGGTCGATATTGACTTTAATATCTCTCATAAAAAATTTTTCAATGTGGCATCCTACATGATGGAAAGAAGTGCGCGTTCTAAAAATATATTCGCGTTCATGGGTATATCAATTTGCCAGGACCGTACTCAACTTATTTTTTTCAAATGAAACCATACTCATTTTTTTAAGCATGCTGATTTGTGTGGCAAACACGATATTTTCGCATTGCCTTGTTCCCAATTCCATTAATTCCATGTGCAATGACAGGGTAGAACGTCTTACTAGAAATAAATTTTCAACAAAAAGTACAACTTTTGGCTTCTAAATAAAACTTTTGTTTTTTAAGGGCTTAAATAAGATTCTTTAATTTATACCGCCAGAAAAGATTAAACTTAAACATGGATTATGGTAAAAGCTAACATTTGTTAGTAAAATGTTGTGGTTAAAATCTGTCTAATAATCCAAATACAATTACTCATAATCTATTTACACGATACAGGTTTAAAAACTGTTTTTATATCGATCACTTAGAAGTCATGTGCCAATTGCTGATAATGTCGTAAAAAGTGCGTTGTGTGGGAAACCCATGACGTGCAAAACGTATGAATATTACTAACCTTAATAAGAACGAAGTTACCGCAAAATGTGTAAATAAGCCGGATATCAATGTTTACGTTTCCTATTCCCTTATCATTTCGGTGAGGCTCGTCAGAGAAAGAGTTGTGTATTACAAGATTTTTTCTCCAGTTTACGTTAATTGACAGAAGTAGCTTAGTGTATTTTGTGTCGCGCCTTATTTTTTTTGGCGTATTTTCGAGCAGCTTTTGTTTTTTTCGGACATAATGAAATATTTGGTTTCCAAATAAGGAAAATTGGGTAAGTCTTGTCATTTTTATAAGCAATACTTGCTAGACTTCTGAATTCATTTCAATATATTTTATGTTTATTAACTGATAGTTTCTTAATTTATTATATATTTTGATTAGTGTAGAATGTTTAAGACAACCATATAGTCAACAAAACTGAATTCACATTTTCTCTATGTAAATAAACACTCATTATCATATCATTGGCATAATGGAAATTTTACGAATTAATGCTGTATTTGGTATAATCTTTTACACATGTATCGATCAATAAGGATAGACTTTTTTTAGACGAACGGTTTACGATCGATCATGTAATAAGAAATACTAAGAAATTTAGAAACTTGCTTTGCAATTTTCGTATCAATAAAAAAAAAATTTAAAGCACATTTTTGCAATTAATCGAAATTGAATAATAACAACAAGTTTTACGCAAAACTGATGAAATAAATTGTACTTACAATGTAATCTTCAAAGAAATATTTATTTATTCCTTATCCAAAAGGTAGAGTGTGTGTGTTGAGTTTTGTTGTTTATTAAAGACTTAGGCAATAATAAGGGCAACAGGATTATGAAATGATATATTATCGTATTTGTTTTATGAGAAGGCATGGCTATCGGTATACCAATTTCAATGAATATGATATTTGCATCTCCATATTTCCATGCAATATAGATTTTATAGTTGAACAATTTAGATAACCCATAAATAGTCGCAATTCCATTCACGCAAGTATTGATGTCGATAATGATAAAACTACGTCAATTTCACGAAACTTTCAAGCGATGACTAAATGAAAACATGACCGCTGATTACTCATCCGTTGGGCCATTGAACTATTTAATTCATAAAAGACAACCTGAAGAATAAAGAATAATGTAAGAAATATTATTATTTTGTCGTAGTTTTACAAAATATTCTCCTTTTATAGACTGCATAAAATTTAAATATATGTGTTTATATCCAATCATATTTCTTTAAGAGCACTGTTCAAGATGTTTAATGTGTTGTGTTAGTCTGAAAAACGTATGTGAAAGAACCATTTCTGTAAGCAATATTTGCATACACTCACTGTTTTTGTACATGTCATAAATTGTGTTCCCAATAGCACATTGACAATGAGTAGAATAATCAATTTTTACAACATTTAATTCGCATGCATTTTCGTTTTGGGTTAGTGGATGTAATTCCTTGTATACTCGTGGATGAAAATTTTGCTTATGGTTGCAACATGACTGTTTAGAGCACTCGCTACTCTCTAAAAACGAAATACCTACTGTTAAGAATGTGACATTAAAAATATATGGAATTTATACATTTGTACATACTTCTCGCACGAAATTTAACGGAAGTAATGGCCCATTGTTCTCGCGTTCTGCGCCGAAATACACGATTAACGGAACTATTAAGGCCTTCGATTGTTTACACAATGGTTTCGGCATAGTCTAGGCAATTACTTATTTTAAATAAATATATACCAAGTATAAACGCAAATTCCAACACATTACTGAAAACGCAGAATATAACCTTTTTACAGTTGACAGCAATAACGAAATTGGTGGGAAACATTGGGAAAATGTTACTAGCGTGCAATTTAAAAAAACAGTAGGTACCAACATAATATCTTTAATAATTGAACATGAAAAAGATATATGTTAGTTGGTTATTTTAATAATATGGTATTGCATGGCCCGAAATTGCAAGCAATGACGTAAGTCGTCTGTTATAGTAAATGAAGTATACAATATATTACGTAATCTTATATACAATAACGCAGTACACTCCACAATACTGATACAATCTATTTTCATTACTCCACTCATATAGCGTGTTCAGAATATTTTGCAACGCAATCGCATCGCTCAAGGATTCTATACACGAAAAAAACTTTGCATCATCGGCAAAGAGTAGACACTTGCAATCCACCGAGTTAACAAGATCGTCAATGAACACTACGAATAAAAGTGGGCCCAAATTGGAACATTGAGGGACGCCAGATGGCATATTTTGATTGGCGGGTACAAAATCTTTATAAGAAACATAGAATCGTCTATGTTGTAAGTAAGACTTTAGTAGAACAATAACTTATCACAGATCCCCATGTTAGAAAGATTAGCCAATAATAAGGAATGATCAAGGCGGTTAACGCTTTAGCAAAGTCAGTATAAATGACATAAAATTCCATGGGTAGTTTTTTGAGTGTAGATATTCTAGATAATGCTACCAAAACCTACCTTACCCTTAGGGTAAAAACGACAGTGCTTGGTATGTAGACAGTCATTGGCACATAATCACATTTTAATTTATAAGCTGTCCAAACTGCTGTTGGTGTTGGGTTTGGTTCAAACTAAAGATGACACAGAGGATACAGTTGGTAAACGTACGTGTAAGTCTGGACTTGACAAACTGCCAATGACTGCTTCAGTTGAATCAAGTAGTACTTGTTTACATGTAGCTTAGTAACAGAAAGGGTGCCTTTTTTAGGCAATGAAATGACAGGTTCACCACTGTACTTATGTTAAAAAATTCCTTGGGTATAAATTATAATCCAAAAATTTTCTCATCGCCGTATACTACCAAATGAAGTGTCATCTGAAAACCCAACCTGCGCAATAATGTTTTACTGCTAAATTAAGAACGACTAAATGCAATACCTAATAGTATTTATAGCTAATCGCTTTCTTTTTGATAACCAGCAATTGACTTGTCTACTGGCTGATTATTTCTTTAAAACTTCATTGCTATTAATTTAGAATACATAAGTATACCTACACAATATTTAATAGGTAGAACTGAAATAATAAACGATTGTGTGAGTGTTGTCAAATGAAGTTTACGTCTTGTCTTCCAAGTAAGAATATACAATTGAGGGATATGCGTTATCAAACACTAGGAAATAGGAGAATTTAATAAAATATTCATGACACAAGTACAAGGGAATTATTTTTTATTTTAGGTAGTCTTGTAGAGTTTGAAACGCAGAAGGAAAAGTGAATCTGAAGCTTTTGAAATACTTAAAAGTTCTCTTAACCTAGACTGGCTTAAATCATTTGCAACTGGATTTTTATAGCTATTTTACGCGTGCAGAAGCATACTATTACGTGATTTGTTATATACTCTAAGAAGTACATTTTCAGAAATGCAAAAATTAATACTATATTCATACATAATAATTACAATTAGTATTTGTCCTATGCTGGCGACCTATCTTTTTACATCTTTGAAGTGGATCCATTACCATGATCAGACATAGATAAATACTTCGCGACATGTTTATAAATGTGGTGACAGGCCAAATTTGCCAACTACTACCTTTCATGGCACATTATTAACATAATAAAATAGATTAATTAGTTACAACATTTCTTGTATGTCTAGCATGAAAATCGTATTTTTCAGATGCCGGAAAGCCTGATTGTAAACAGCTACAGCGCCATGGCAGAGGCCGAGCCAGACCTAAGCACTTTCGAGAACAAGACCGGCTTAGCGGAAGACATGAAGTTCTTGGCTTCGATGCCCGAATTGTGCGACGTTACATTCTTGGTGGGTGACACTAGAGAACCGGTATGCGCCGTCAAAGCCGTACTAGCAGCTAGGTCGAGGGTTTTCCATAAGATGCTCTACCAGGTAAGGTCGTGACGTATCAAAATTAATAATTAAACATTCAATATTAGGCCCCCAGTCCACAAAGGAAGAAAGAACCAGCCCCCAGAGAAAATAAACTCAGACTATTTCTAAAACGATCATCAGAGCCCCTGTTAAATCTGCAAAATGCCTCACAACAGGTAAGGAACACAATGCATCTATATGCATAATAAAAATTGTCACATCTCTTCTCATGTGGCTTAGATTAAAGATGCGGCTTTGTTACGGAAATTGCCTGGCTTTGTACTGAACCACATGAAAACGAGGTCCTGGAAATATGTTTTTATATTAAATTGTTGACTGTTATGTAATTTAGAGAGGGTTCACACAGCAGTTGGCCCCAATCCAAGAGGTAACCAAATCCTTCTTCACAGTTCCTCTTCCATTTTTCTTATTTGTTTGTTTGTAGATAATTGGTCTGTGAATGTCCATAGGTTTAGGTAGATTTTTACGTAATTTGCGTTTGCACAGTTGCAGTTTTCTATGGGAATTAAAAATATTCTATAATATTAAATTAACTAATTAATTGTTTAATGGTTTCTATTGCATATCTTTATATCCTATAAAGATAGAGAAAATCTTTCTAATACTGTTGTATATAATTGTATAGATTAGATACCACTGTTAAATAATCTAAATCTAAATAGCTATGTAAATTACGTAAAAATGGATCCTTATAGTGTAGGTTTTTAGTGTGTAGTAGCTTTTTGTAGAGGTTTAGAATAAACCTAGTCCAAGTTATCAGGATTTAAATGAATGGAAATTTAAAATTACAAAAAGCTATTACATTCTTTCTGTACATAGTTTGCAAATACAAATATTTTTTTAAAAAAATATGTCCATTATCAGATACAAACACAGCGTAATTATAAGCCACTGTCATCAGAATAATAATAATAGTAATGGTAGCTTTGATGCAATGCACTAAACTGTATTGGTTTGGGCGCATTTCAACTAAAAGTAATGTAAGAATTAAACTACACGCACGAACATTTAATTTTATATTATTTTTGCACCATTTACATTATGTACAAGCTGTTACGAACCATTTGCTCGCGTTTGTTTTTTCGATCTTAGGCAGCATTAATGCTATTATACTGATAGCAATCCCTTAATCTTGATTTGCTTATCTTTATGGCCTCAACTATAACTTTTAACTTTATAAATAAACTTATTTATAAAAATAAATTAAATGCAAAAAAGTTGTATTGAGATTTGAAATATTATTAATATATTCACATATTTGCCAAAAGCTTGGTAATTGGCTCCCCCTGAATTATAAATTGAATCACACTACAGTTTTTACAACTGCCAAAACTGCTCTTTAGTTTCACAGCTTGCTGCAAAAATGAATGAAGGCTTTCATAGTCAAGCAAATAGTACTTAATATTTTAAAATCGCAGAAAATAGGAATAAGGGAATAGCCTTAATATTTCTAGATGAAGAAATAAATTTGCAAGTGTTTATGACATTAATTAGTGTGATAGGTCTATAACAATATAAAAATAGCATGCAATGGTTATTAAAATTTATAGTGCAGTTAAATTAACAAAAACAAAAAAAATACTATGCAAATGAAATGTCCCGAATTTTTAAAACTTGGCACAATTGTTTATCCTAATGCATTGTGCAACATATTAAAAGTAAGTTTATTACTTTTTCTTAAATGCCTTTGGAAAAATTTTAAGTTCAGCAACAAAATAATCCTATACAAAATTAAACTATGGTGGATTCTCTACAAAAAAAAAAAAAACGTATTAATTCTTTTCGTAATTCCGACAGTTTTAGAGATAGCATTGACGAAAAGTCTATTTAGAAACAAATTTTATGGATAGGTGGATAGCCAGAGAAGGTCCAATAAGGTGGCCACCACGGTCTCCAGAATTAACAAATTAGATTTCTTTCTATGGGGATATGTGAAAAATTTAGTTTATCAGGAACCACCAACAACAAAAGCAAACATGATGGATCGAATTCGTTATACATTTCGCACAATAAATGGCAACATGTTAATGAATGTTAATGAATCATTTTTAACGCGATTGCAAGTTTATGTTGAACAAGAAGGGGCTATATCGAATATTCAATATAATTTTGTTTCTGTTATACGTTATTTATTTTTATTAAATTACTATATTGCTTTTGGCAGGTAAAAGTCTAGAAAAGTTGTTTGATATTTTGGGACACATTTTTATCTACACTAATATTATTTTAGTTATTATAATCGTTCCACAGCCTACTTTTTATGAATAAATATCTCATTTGTGTGATAATTTTTAAAAATGTTGAATTATCTCAGAAAGTATAAGTTTTAGATATACCCTACTTCTAACAAAAATGAAAGATCATAAAAAAAGTGCATATGATTAAATAAAAAAATGTAGGGTGTTCAATTTAAAATAACAAAGTAAAAGCCGTTTAAATATTACAGAAATTGATTGCTTCTGGAGACCAGTCTGTATAATTTTATCAAATAACGTTCAATTTAAAAGACCTAAGCATTCGTAAGCTGCACAGCAATTTTTAGAGTTCAATTGTTAATGATAATGCTGGAAAAAAAATGTTAAATGAACACGTGCATTTTGAAAATTTTATGTAAAAAGTCAAATAACTTAGCAACCTTGCATTCGAAATTTGAAACGAACATATATAGTTGTAACACTCATTACAACAAATAAACATGCCTAAAAAAATGAGTATGGTTTCATTTGAAAAATTAAGTTGAGTACGGTCCTGGAAAACTGATACACCCCGTGAACGTGAAAATATTTTTAGAACGTGCACTTATTTCCGTCATGTAGGATGCCACATTGAAAAATCCTTTATGAGAGATGTTAAAGTCAAAATCGACCGATATCGGATTACTGACCTGTATATTGCAACAGACTGGTTAATTAAGAGTGGTTTGAAAATATATTCGAGATCTGAGTAGCTTGACAAAGCACAATAAAGTCACTTTGCTGTGGGTGTCTGTCCCGCCTTAAATATGTATTAAAAAACGTTGCTATGGTATTCTTCTTTTAACGAACAATCTGTTGGTTTGGTTATTCATGGTGAGTAGCTCGTTTCTTAACTCACAAAAGCGAAGAAAACTGAGCCAGACGTTAAAAAAAAAACACTACTCATATCTAAAACTATTCACTGTACGAAAAAATGAATAGGGTCGCTTTTGTAGAGAATGTTACTCTAGTTTAATTTTGAAACTAATTTTTCGATGAACGCAACATTTAAGAATAAGAAAAAGAGGTATTCCCATACCTTCGCTTAACTTTAACTCTCGGGAACTTGGTATGTTATACAATATACAATACGCTTGCATGAATTTTTTTTCTTCTTATTTTGGTTAATTTGATGGGATTATTACTTGCGTGAGAGATTTCAAAGAAATGTATTGAATCATTATTCTTATTTTTAAAGTTTTACGATTGACAACTAATAGTGAGTTTGCTGTTGCAATGGAAAATACTACCAAACACTACTTCCAATAATTACTTTATTTTTCAATGTCAGTTTTGATGAATATAAAGAAAATGGTGCAGATCTAATATTTTTCTTGTTGCATACGCTGTAAGTACTGCGTATTTGATTATTTCTCAATTATTATCGGTTATATATTTCCCATTTTTTGTTTTGGTGACTTCCAATGATTCTCTTCTACTTATCTATCGTCTTCTTGGAGTAGCCCTAGGTGCTGGTGTCGACGTTCCCGTGTTACTTGTTTGAATATGGTCCGTGTTAGCAGAGCTCTCTCTAGATGGCGTTCCAGGAGGACCATTACCTCTTCTAGGTGGTGGTGCGTCAATGTAACCATCTTCCATAGTAAAACTACGATTACCGTCATATTCTCTTCGACGTCTACCACTTCGACTGCTTCCATAACTTCTCTCATCATCGTCGACGCCATCTTCTTTGTATCTGCGACGCCTGCGCCTCATATCTCCTACTTCATCATCTTCTTCTTCCTCTTCATCACTATCGTCTCTTTTCTTCCCATTCTTACGTCGTTTGCCCTTGCCTTTCTTATCTTTCTTGCACGGACAACCGGAACTCCCTTCTTCATCTTCGTCATCAGATTCTTCTGCTTCGCATTCGCAACATTGACAACTCGCTTGTTTCGTTCGCAGTGCGGCGCAATAACTGTTGCAACAGCAGCTTTTCTTTTTCTGTTGCTTGGGCGGGGGTTTGCAACAGCAACTCTGCGTGGGACAACACTTCCGCGTTGTTAGGCACCAGCTGCAGGGATCAACGTTGGAACTTTTGCAGCAACAGGAGTTGCAGTTCATATTCTGCGCGAATGTTGCACTGGAATTTTGGGGTGAATTGCCAAAGTTATGTGAATTTAAATGTGACAGCTGTCATGACTTGGCGATTGATTAAAAGTTAACCTAAAAATTGTGGATTGTTTTAATGATAAGTCAAATCCGCAATGCTTACGTGTTTTCATACTTTCATATATACACAGTAATAACTAACACAGTACAACACGATAACTTAAGATTTTCTTAGAGAAATCAACTATATATTATTCCAAACAATGAGCGTTGCTGAAGTGGAGTTAGGGAATATACTAGTGTGTATTTTTAATTGAAATAAATTGGGATTTTTTATATTCCAATTACTACTAAATTGAAAAAAAAATTATGAATTTCTTTAGCATCTCAACAACTTGGAATAATGTACGCATGACATTAGTATATAATTCCACTGTATACAGCCTGTTTCTATTCACGTGCTCGCCATTGGGATCTTTCAATAGTAATCGCAGAAAAACTAACTAGAAAGCTCATGAGATACTAACTGAAACACCATCTAGTGACATATGTCATCAACTTCCGTACTAAAATTATTTTAGGGCGCGATTTAAATACAATTTAATTGGTGCTCTATTTAAGTATCTATACGTGCAAAACCTAATATTTTCTAAAATACCCATTTTAGATTTATAAAAATATAATAAATCGTATATGTCTTTCTTAGGAAACAGTATTCCATCTGTTCCCAAGAAAGGCATAAGATATCTGTTGTAAAATGAGAACTTACCAATTTGTATTTGTATTTTGTACTTTGTTTATTTAAGTTCAGGTGTGATAAGGGCGAATACTAAGATTATCATAATTGAATGCAATAACATTTATTATATTGAAGTATTTGTACAACTTTTTCGCTTGGCTAAACTTTCGTGGACGGTAGTGCATATAGGATTCGACTTTCAAAAAGCATTGCCTACGGAAATTTAATAAGAGATATTACTAGAGTGGTTGGCAATGGAATTAAGTTAAAGTTGTTTGTTCATATTACGTAAAATAGTATATTTCAAACCAAGGGAGGAAAGTGCTTTATTGCAGGTCGCGGGCAAATATTACTATATTAATAAAAAAGGTCCGCAATAGCACTTTCCTCACGTGGTTTGAATACGATTTTTCCCCTCAGCCAGTCCAATTTCAACTAATTAAATGTCTAAAACTAATAAAGACATACCTGTGAGTGACATGATAGATAGTAGGCTTAACCTGTCAAATATTTTTTGAAAAATGTCAGGTCAGCGTCGTTTTCCAAAAAGTGTTCAATAATAGTAAATAAAACTAATTTAATTGAAATTTAATATCATAAAAATTTATTATAAACATTTCTATGCAATATGTCGAATGATATCACAGACAATGATAATCTGTCGTGCACACCACCTGAAATTCGTAAAGCAGCACTTGCCACTGTTCGGAATTTATTATATAAATTACTTTTGCATGATGTAATTATAGGCTGCTTTAATCATGGGCGTCGCGGGTGCTTGTAGAACTGACGAATTAACAAGAATGACTATCTCTGACGTAGATAACAGAGGTGATATTATCGTGGTAAATATTCCCTAAATAAAAACGGGAGTTTCAAGAAATTTTGTACTGGTGGAAGCACACTGGATTGCAATTATCACGATTATTTTTAAGTCTGCGTAATGATAAAATAACGAAGCAGCCAGTTGGGCATAATACCTTTAGTAGTATGCCTAAGAAATTGCTTCCGCAGAACCTCTGCTACTGCATTTGCTTCACAAGGCGGTGGAGTATTAGATGTAAAACTTCACGGCGGTTGGCGATCTTCCAACATCTCTGATTATGTGGAGAATTCTCTTGAAATCAAAAAAAAAATTGCAAAAATGGTACAGATATCATGAGCCATGCGCCAGCATTTGTACAACTTTCTCGACATCTATTCCTGCTTATACGTATACCACAAGTTTTTAATAGAACAAACCTATCGGAATTCAATTTACCGATTAAAATTTTAAAAGAAGGGTTGGCTGTACAAAATGCAATAAACTGCTCTTTCAATGTTAACGTAAATCGGTAATTTAATCTCTTGTATTTAACTTTATTGCAAGTACAAGATTGTGTATCCGTTTTGTTTACTTCTGTGTTTATGACTTTTGTAGGTTAAGTTCAATACCTGTAAACCTGAATTAGAAAATGATTATTAATATTTATGGATTTCTTTTTTAAATACACTCACTCCTAAAACGACAGGTACCTAATAATTTTGCAATTATCTCATATCTCAATTGATTCAGACTGAGTCGAATGTACTAATATCATCTATCAACAATGTCACATATAAGATGTACAGTTTCATCATGTCAATGTCATTTACTTTCCGCCCTACGGAGGAAAAGTACAACTTTCCTCCCTCAAATGAGGAGTGGATTCTTTCCTCCCTGCTGGGAAAAAACAAATTTTATCACTAAACAATGTATAAACACAATACTGCACATTAGATTGATTATTAGCAATTATTGAGCACTGTAGGTATGTTGTGTGAATAGAATATATCTACATATTTCGAAATAAATCACTTAAAACAATAAGATACATGGAAAATGTGATAGCTAAATTTTAAATAAAATATACCGAATACTAGTTCAAATAAACATGACGGAATACACATACAACACTCAACAAATCTATGTCACATATTTCACAACAAAATTAAAAATCCGATTTCTACAATAATGGATTTGAATAGCAAAATCAAGTACTGCATTGAAGTTTCTCGAAGTACTGCTGGAGGAAATACAATGAAACATTAACTGAAAATATATCAAATTTTGTGAAAATACGTAATATTAATACTTTGTAAAATGCTTCTTAATGTAGAACGTTTACAATTTCAAATAAATTTTCGATGATTTTTGAAAAGAGTAAATATTATGTCATGAGCCTGATCTACAATAATAGTTCACGCTATAGATTTACAGTTTAATGAGATTCCAATCGCGAGCACATTAATTGGGATGTCCTGTATATAGATTTTGTAAAATTAAAGAAGATACTTACTAATATTTTGTTCTTCGTTGATTGCTTTTACGAATAGAAGCGATTTTTTTGCTACACGTCATAATACATAGGTGTATTTAGTATTTAGTATTATAGTATTGTTAGTTTTATAGTGTTGGAATGAAGTTGGAAAGTTTCATTCGTCTCCATAACTATGTGTCAATATTTTAGTGCCAGAGAATGAATGAAGCAATTTTTGTGTTGTTGCCTTGAGAATTAGTTTCATTCACGGTATTACTTCTATAATTGATTACATTTTAAATTTTAAATTACTTATTATTAACCTTATTGTTAACCTGTTCTTCTTTTAAATAGTGAATTGTGATCATAATATTACGTTGCTATCCGTTTATTCTCTGTGAAAGATTTAATTCATGCAAAGCAGCTTCATTCACGCAATGAATGAAATTTACTGCTTGTAAAACGAACGATCTATTATGTGAATGACAGTGATGACTTTGTTCTCAACACTATATAGTCTAGTAAAATGTTGGATGCCTTATCTGTGACTTTAAGAAAAGGTGGATTTAATTTTTTTTTGTAATCTAAGGAGGAAGAGACCTTGCTGAATCTGAAACCTAGCTTCCTTCACCAATAACCCCTTCCAAAATTTGCTATATGCAAAAAAAGAATGCGAGAGAGAGTTCTATTGTATCTCAAAAAGTATAGAGATAAATTTTCAAAAATATTTTGTAGAGACTTTATTTTATCATGAAGCGAAGATAACAAAATTAAAAGCGAGAGAAGCAAAAATATCTAAACACAAAAATCTTTCAGGCGTTATATCTTTTCATCTTTCAATTGAGCATGAACATGAACAAAATGTGGAATGTTATTGTGGAAAATCAATATTTCTACAAGTTTATTACATATGATTTTTGTCATAAATATAATAATACCTAGTTGCAGGCCATAAAAGTAGAATACCAGGTGTGAAAAAAAAATGGAAGAAGAATTGCAGGCGGAAACACCTTTATTCATTGTGTTTGTGATCAAAAGGTTTTTCAAAATCCTGATCACAAGTCTCAGTGTTACTTTTTAAGTGTTTTCGACGAATCAATAAGCAATAATCCAATTCCATAAATATTTTAAACAAGATTCTAGTTTTATAGGTTCCTTATTATTGTATTTTCAAAAAGAAGCCATTAACACTAAGCTTGCAAGAAACTTAACTTTCTTCAAAACAGGTCTATCTACATGTTAGTCCTGAGATCTAATGAAGCATTTACGGCTATAAATGAATCCAATCGATTGAGAAGAAATATTGGTCCAACAACACAGAAAATTTCTTTTGTTGTCAAAATTTTCTAACTGTTTTAAGATCTTCGTGCTCACAAAAATAACAATTATGATTACTAAATAAACTATCTCTTGCAGACTGGCATTTGTGGCTTCACTGTATATGTGAACATATGCTTCACAAGGGCAATTTTCTGTCCTCCACCTTTGATGTTTTGTTGCCAAAAAATAACTTACAGAGCTATCTTTTCTTAGTATTAAATGCCTCAACGGCTTTCTTTAAATTATACCAATAAAGAACGTGTGGTCAGAAAGAGAAGTGTAATCTCGACTCAAAATGGCGACTATTTATTATCTGCCGTTAAACGTACATCTTGTGTGGAATTTAAATGGCAATAAAGACGTTATTATTGTTATTACCACATAACATAACAACAAGAAACAGACCAAATAACAATAAATTGAATTAAAAACTAAATAGAAGATTGCTTTCAGCAATAATGTTTAAAATGAATATCAAAATCAACGTCAGAATAATGACTGCAGTAGCGCCCTCTTTGTAAATTGACGGTGTTATGTAGTTCTGCATGCAGACCCGCTAAAAACCAGTGCCTCTTCTTGTCTTATTTCTTGGCTGATGGATGAAACGGTCGGTAAAACTTTTTGTGTGTGATATAAAATGACAGAAATATGACAGTATAATACAGTACACGCACAAAGACAGAGATAAACTGCAAAGTCATTTAAAAAGATGAAAATTCATGGCTCAAAAGATTTTTAGATGTAACATTTTTGCTTGTTTTGCCTGTGACTTTGTTATTTTTACATTTTTCTGTTAAAGCTGTGGAAAATTCTTCGCTCTAACTTCTATTTTTTTTTGTGATATAAGAGAGTAGAAGTGGAGAAAAACTGATTTCAGATTAAGTAACCTTTCTGCACTACGAAAATATTTCAGTTCAACCTTTTCCAAAGTGACAGATGAAATGTAATACTTTACTGGACTCAGTAGAATATATTTAATATTTTTCCAATGTTTACCAAAGTAATATCTCTTTTCCAAATATTTTCCTTTCCATTGATTGGTATAAATTTAAATTGTTACTTTATCTATTGATTTATTGGTGTATTCAAAGATTTACCTACCCAGCTTTCAACAAGATAACGTAGCAATATTACAATAACAACTTTTATATATTTACACTTTTTCCTCTTTTTACTTACATTCTGAATTATTTGCATTCACTTTGGGTATGTGATCACGTAAACTTTACTGATTGCACAATACCGCCACTCAGTCGCTCACAAAAATAATTTTATACAGCCCACCTCCCAACAGCACCAAACACTTATCATTGAAGAATTTGAACCGGACGTCTTCAGGCAGTTAATAGAATACATACACACCGGCTGTGTTACCCTCCAACCGAGAACCCTTTTAGGTAAAGCAAATTTCACTACTCACTCCTCCACGACTCTTGCACACTACCTTCTCTTTCAGGCGTGATGAACGCAGCGGATTACTACGGATTGGACGAATTAAGAAGAGCCTGCGCTGGATTTGTCCAATGCTGCATCAACGTGGATACGGTCTGTGCTCTTTTGGCTTCTGCTGAACGCTACATCCAGTATAAATGTACCAAATCTTTAGTTCAGAAGGTAATATTTGTAATCACAGCAAAATCAAGTTAGTAATGGTGAAAGTTGCAGGTTCTGGAGTTCGTGGACGAACATGGAAACGAAGTTCTGAACTTAGGATCCTTCACACTCCTACCACAACACGTCGTCAGATTGATATTGGCCAGGGATGAATTACAAGCGGACGAATTCACGAAGTTCCAAGCCGCGCTAATGTGGGGTAAATCGGCAATTAATTTATTTTAACCATGGAATTCGTGGAAGTATTGCAATTTTGCTATGTACTTTTAGGCAAAAAATATTGCGATAACAATCCCAACACCACATTAAAGGAGGTCATAGGAAATTTCCTGGAGTACATCCAATTCCACAAGATACCTGCCAACGTTTTGATGAGAGAGGTGCATCCTTTAGGACTCGTACCCTATCATATAATCATGAACGCCCTTGCATATCAGGTGCGATATATATCTGTTTTTTCAATAATCTGCTGCAAATGCGTGCTTCACTGGGCTTTGGTAGCTTCTGCTAGCTAAGAAATGCTCATCTAACAATGGGATCTATTTAATGGGGGTAGATAAAGCCTGAGCATTTACTATGCTGCTCAGGTATCTCAGTCATCTAAGCCAGATCTCCTAGTTGTTCATCACAATGACTACGGAAACAATCAACGTTGTTCCAATCAAAGCACTCTAAGTAAAAACTTGTCAAACTCATTCCTCAAAAATGTGTAAAATTCTGCACCAAACTGTAAAGAATAGATTCATTTTATGCATTAAATGAAAAAATAAAATTCAAGAAAAAAATAAGAGTTTTGCGAGGACTCCTTCAATGACCAAAGCGAGATTTGAATCTGCGACATCTTTAGAATCCTTAGAATTAAAAAAAGTATGATCAGTTAAACTAGATATTCCTAAAATAAATTTCGATAAGTTAGATTTTTTTTTAGGAATGGTCCAGTTCAGTCTTATAAGTCTTGCCGTACATTTATTATTACGCCAGCAATAAGCAATATCTAGATTACTAGTTTGTCAGGGAATGAATTCCTGCAGTATTCTGTTAACATCTTTTTAAAGTATTAAGGAAATTAAAACAATAATTCCTTCCCTAAATTTCCGTTTTTTTCTTCCGAAATCTTAATGAGGAGGGAGATTTTCCTCTGCGGGGATATCTGAGAAGCAATAAAATGCTTAGGCTGTATCTATCCAGCAAAATTAATTAAAATAATGTTGTGTAAAGTAACGAAGATTGATATAAATTAAAATAAAAGTGCCCAATATGCAATCTGGGTTTATTAAATTTTCTATTGAAGATGATTCTTTTGTGATCGAAACATGTGAAAGAAAATTTAATAAAACCAGATTTGATATTGAACACTTTTTACTTTAATTTAATAATAATAATAACTTTGAATGCACTGAACGTAATCTAACTTTTTCTGTTTACTTGTTTGTTATAATAATTAATATTTTGTCAAACTTTCTCTAACTGAACTTATCTGGAAATTTTGCATACTTGGACGAAAAATAAACTGCACTTCTTTCATTTCTTCTTCTTATTCTTCTTCTTAATTTTTTAACAATAATGTTTCCAATCCTCCGATGAATTTTTGTGTACCGGATAGCATAAATTCCTGAAAATGTAAAGTGAATCTCGAGAAACTGAAAGAATTTCTTCTACAGAAGATATTATTTGACAGGAAAATGTTTACAAAAATTGGGGTATCTATTAACTAGATTGGGATTAATCAGTTAATCTGTTGTTATTTGAGCATCTCTGGTTGTATAAAGCCTTCAAATTGCAGAAAGATTCTAAGCAGCTATGGTATGTAGATCATTCATATTTGAGATAAGGTTATCGCCAAAACAGAGTTCATTAGTTCTATGAAAAACTACTGGATGTAGGTTTTAATTGATTAATTTGATGAATTGTTTTGTCCAATCGGTCTCTATGGTCTATCGTAGAACGAATATCGTGCTAGGATTCAATAAACAAGTTGAAGTAACTCGAAATTTTGTTCAGTAAGATTTCGAACCTTCCAAAAAAATAGGAAGACTTTCAAAGAACATATATTTGATATTCGTAGACTGTGATAAGGTGTGGGCTTTACTATATGCTTAGCTTCCAAACAAATCTGGTATTGATTATGATCAAAATTTTGATTCTGTGCAAGTGTTTCATGGATCTGCTATCACCATTAAAGTCGTTTTGACATTTTTATGGTCAAGTTCGAGCAACTAATTGTGACTTTTTTACATAAATACTCTTTCACATGTATAAAACTAGGACAATTGTTCAAAATTGCTTCCAAAATGCTTCCTGTTTTATTCAGAAATTGATTTGTTATTTGGTTACTGCAGATACTAAGCTAATAGTAGCTTTTGGTTCTTGAAATAGCTTCGCACTAACGCATCTTTCCTTGGGGGGAAAGTCTTCTTCATCTTACTTCTCTCAATGAGTTTTGAGCATGTAGACTAAAACACAAGATTATTCAATGAATAGAGTAAAAGAGTTGAATCAGAACGCTAAAAAGTTGGTTTTCTGCTTTGATGATAGGAGACAAAGATAGACTTCTTGAAAAGTCTTTGAAAATTCATTCTTTCGTTACATTTAATTACATGATATGAACCACATTATCTTATCTTTAAAACGTTATATGTTCAAAACAAAAACCAAAAGATATAAATTATTCTTCATAAAGCATTACAAGTTTTTCATAGAGCTGGCGAATTAGCTTGAGCACTTATAGATATCTTTTGTACTACTCTGTGCCTTTCAAATCTCAGATCTGGAAGATCTATAGAAGCAGATTTAGACTTTATATCAATCGCGCCTAACATTAGCTATCATTTGCAATCATTTTTCCAGAATGTTCCAAATTTGATTCCATTCTAAATCTAAACCTTTTTCGCTTATCGTATCATTAATTACTTTTTTAAAATACATCTAGGCTTGTAAATTATTGATTATTGTTTGGTATATTTTTGGTTAACACTCACATTGCCTGAAGATCAAGGTACTTTAATATTTATCAAACGAAACACCCTCAGAGCAACGAAAATGACATTATAATGCAAATTATATCAATCTGTTAATTGATTTTGGAACATTTGCAGTGCATTCCTATTGAGTAGATGTCATTTTGGTGGCATACCCAGTTGTGTTTTTAATGTTTTTTTTTTTTCTGTATAAGAGCCGCTTTTTAGTGCGCATGATCTATGAGTACTGTATAACTATCTGAACACAATTCACACTTTCTAATTAGAGTTGTCGTTTTTAATGCTTTTAATGTTTTCTTTTTGTTTGGAACAAGTTGTACCTGTATTATTTTTATTTTATTGACACAAAACCGATATTTCACATACAGAACTGTGCTTTTGTATCTTGTAAGTGTTTTGGTGGTGTCGTAGAACATGTAAGTAAGCTTAAATAATTACTATTCGTACCTTGGGCAATAGTACAGATCTAGTGGAAATGTAATCTATTGTTGCCGAATGTATAATAACACTTTTACAAGTTTCTTTTTTCTTCAAAATTTAAAAAAAAAATAATGACAGTCAATGATGATTGTGATAAGTACTCGTTGTTAAGATCTTCTATATTTTTTCTGTTGGATATACGCCCATAGAATATTATTGAAATATTTCGTATAGGTATTCCAAAGAAATATAGATTTATTGGCTTATTGAATTCCAATTTTTGTGTCTAACTAGATTATAAAAATATTTTTGAAGAAAGGGCACATAATGCTTGCCTGTACCTTTTAATTCTCTTTCCATCTTATTAAATTTTCACGATCAATACGAATACTCTACTTTCCAACTTTCTTAAAATTAAAACCAATATTGAGTAATCATTTAGATGGTTTTGAGCTGGAAATGTTATTGTCAGTACTTATACATGTTCAGTGAGAGATTTTGTTGTTTATACAAGGTGTAAAATATCGTGGTCTTATCAAATGGTAACCATTTTTAAATATACAAATATATATTGCTATGGAAATAAAATAATTTACAACAGGTTTTAAAGCTTAATAAAGGAGTTATTTTAAGTTAACGTGCATGCATGTTTGCCTACTCTACAGGTAAATTTTAAATTTCGAAAAATTGACTATAAAGATAGACCATATTATCTCGAGATGCTAATTATAGTCTTATATATAATGGGAACTATATTTTATTTGTTAATTCAAGCTTACCTAGTATTTTTTTTAATTTTATTATATTTCCTCCGGGAGATTTATCATTCTTTGGGATGTTTATATTCGCTAAGAATTCCTGTATTCCCTTCCGTCTAGGGCAAATAACGGTATCTTAAAGTCAGTTAGTGATTGTCCATTTGAATTCTATGTTGGATTAGCTGGCATGGAAAACAATAGAAGGCAGATTACTGGTAATTTTAGTTTAAATTAGCATTATTCCTGTGGCTACGAGAGACGACGGTTGTTCGTGAGTCCTATAACAATTTTTACGCCACACACTCAGAAATATCACAGTTCCACAGAAGTTTACTTAAAAAGTATGGATATGTTACCTGTATAATATAAATCCATATCATTACCTGAATGACCTTCGAGGATTTTCTATAAAATTTCCTGAGAAGAATCCTAAATAGCATTTCAAGATTTAACCCTTGCCGCAGCCTTCGAATACATCCAATTTGACACAGAGAATTACCTGTCCACACCTGTATTTTGAGCTGTTCATATTTGCATCCAAGGTACTTCATCAAGTATATCCCACCTAAAAAAGAAAGTGTTATTAATTCGATTTTAATCGGTAAATTCGATATATTTATTTATGTTTACGATACGTTTAATTTTGGGGTTAAGTTTGCATGAACCGTCATTATTTTTATTTACATTAGAAGTTTTAATATTTAGAGATTGTTATAAAAATCGACACTAAGATGGATCTGTTTGTTATAGGAATTTCACGTTTATCCATGAAACGGATATTTGAATATTATAGTTTCCTTATAGTTTAATAATACATTTTATTTAGAAAAATATCAGTAATTGTTTTTATTTGTATTATTACTGTGAAGCCTGAATAGTCAATGAAACGTAGCAGATTGAAATGGAAGTTGGAAAGAAAATCAATTTCGATTTTTATTTATTTACTTAAATCCAATATAAAAAAATGACAATAACAAAGAATTGTTTATTACTCAAGAAGGTCAAATCAAAATATTGTAGTCATGATTAATACAAAATAGCCATAATAAAATATTACATTTATGTGATAATTACATGGAGATGAAGAAAAATAAACACAATAAAACTACTACAAAGTAATACTAAAAATCAACAAGATGGAAGTAATTAGCTTTGAACTTCACCCTGTTCAAGTTGTTTGCTGTTACGATGCGACAAAGTGATCTATTAATAAACGAGATATCAATGTTAATTCTGTAAATAGAAAAGGATAAGGGTGTTCTATAAGATCCTGTACTATTTCCCAAGAAGCGAATAGAGCATATAGTGGGGTGTGGATTTGCAAATTTTAGTATCGTATGTATGTTTAATTTAAGGGGAACAATGCGCACAGTCCCATACGTGTGACGCGCGATTGGATTTCCTAAACAAAAAATGTCAAACAAGATCTAAACACCCACCTACCCATCTCACCAACCACAACACAATACATGTGCGCGTGTTGTGTGCACACAGGTACAAGATACCTCATGCGTACAGATTGCGTAGTGACTAAACACACTGTCCAGACCCAAAATGATCACAAAATAGCAAAAGTTGCGGAGCCCAATGATCAAGCAACGAGTGTTGTAGGCAGACCCAGCAAGCGTTGACCCCGGAAAACTCTCACCAAACAGGGTAAGGCGGCACGCCCAGGGCCGCTCTATGTCCGTGCAGAGTTCACTGGACCCGTACGGCTCCAACACCACCCTCAGCAGCAGCGGATCCAGCGAGCTGGTGTCTTCGGACGGGAAGCACTCGTCCAACTAACAAATGGCCACTGTTGCCCCGCCCCAACGACCGCCTCCGCCGCCCATAATCACTCATCCGCCACCCGTGTCTCCCCTGACACCGTCTCCGTCTTCGTCTACTGCACCACCACAACCGAAATCAACTCAAGCGCAAGTGCATCACGCTAACCATCACCAAAAGAGTTTATCCGTCTTCACTTCGTCCACCTCCACTCCTACAACCACCACCACTACAACCACCACCCCAGCTCATACCTTCACTTTTACCATCATCCTCAAGAAGGTTACGCCTATCTCTAAGTGTTAAACGATATTATGATTTGGAAAATTTGAATATGTCTACCTTTGGGTTATAAAAGTAATATCTCAACTGAAGGATGAGGTTATTATGTAGCTTCTGCTAGTTTCATACAAAAAAAATATATATGTATTTCAAGAGAGTTATGCATTGCTACAAAGAAAGCCTTTTCAAATTAAGATACCAGAGAATATTGTAGTCCTAGTTATGAAGACTGTACTACTTTCCATGCATGTAATTGAATGATTGAATAGATAAAGGAATTCTCTTTAAAATTTAGCTATTACTATCACATAGACTTCCCCAGACGGTGACCATACTATAATCTGCTGGATTCCGGGCAGAATCCGCGTCTTGGATCCTCTGGCCGACGTTTCGTCCACACTCGCAACGAATATCCTCAAGGCTGCTGCTGCTGCTGTTGACCTGAAACTGGAAGACTACGGTTACGGAATAAAACCCTTCCCGTGTGTTAGTCAGTTTCAGGTCAACAGCAGTGTGGACGAAACGTCAGCCTGAGGAAGATCCAAGACGTGGTTCCAGCCCGGAAGCCCAGCAAAGTATTGAATGATTACGTTCGCCAATGTACAATACTGATAATTAACTAATCTTTCAGTGATAGCTGTTTTCAGTTTTAAAAAGTTAACATGGTTTATATGTTCATGGCATCCAAGCCATGTACGAGGTGCTCAATAAATAGAATCAATCCATTCATACAATTCAAATTGGCAGATTGATTATACAAGTACGCAGGTACTATGTCTTGCAATTAGTTAATTAAAGTTGACTGCAACTCAGCTTTGAAACTAAAACTATTCAGTCTAATTCTATCGCAAGGAGCACACTCTAAGGCCTCTTGCAGACGAGGCGATTACTTGATTCCACTAGTTGAACGGACGGTTGTCATGGAGCATACTGGTATGAACCCTTTCACACGTAGTCAACTTGTCCGCTTAGGCGGCTTCAATAGGTCTTCAATGACAATCAGCTAGTTGAGAGTAAACCAGGCAACTTAGTTGAATCAACCAAAGCGCCTCGAAAGAGGCTTCACTCAAACTCAAACAGCACTACGGCAAGCTAGCCGCTGGTGCGGACAAGTTGACTTTGTGTGAAAAGGTTCAGGCGGTTCCCAATCATTTGCTGCATAATGATGCTCCTTGATAACCGCCCGTTCAACTAGTGAGATCAACTAAACGCCTTGTTTGAAAGTAGTAGTAGACAGTAAGTTGCCTGGTTTATTCTCAACTAGTTGATTGTCATTGAAAACCTACTGAAGCTGCCGAAGCGGACAAGTTGACTCCGTGTGAAAGAGTTCATATCAGTATGCTCCTTGATAACCGTCGCGACGGTTCAACAATAATTGCCTCGTCTGAAACAGGCCTAGGTCTTCACACGACACTCAACTAGTTGAAAGTCAATCAAGCAACTTAATTGAATCAAACAAATCGCTTCGTTTGAAAGAGGCCTAAAGGGACTTCAGCAGAACTTGTAGATAGCTCGAGACTTACGAATCTGTGTGGTAAGATTACTGTAGGTGACTGTTGCTTACAAAAAAAAAAAATAGAGCAACGATGTTTGCGTCATCCCCGTCCTTTACCTTAAGAAATTCTTTGTAGCAAGTGATTTGCTGCTGTAGTCCGCTGCTACCTTTAGAACTCTTTTAGAAGTTAGGACAAACCTTTTCCCAGCAGGATATTGCGTCTTCTATTGTAGCAACTCCGACTTCCAGATTTTTTTTTTATTGTAATGTCGCTTATGCGAGCTGTATCTTTCGATATGATTTCCTCTTCGCGCAAAAATTGCGAAAAGGTCGTTATTACTTAATGGTTAATCGTGAAACAAAAACAGCTCTCTAATATCTTCAGGTTGCACCAGTTCTAGTTCTAGTTACGCGACCAACTGCAGTATTGCTTTCTAATATTTCATTACATCATTCGAAGGCGTCTTTTGAGGGTGCTATAGTTCCTTACAAACGCCTATGAGATTAGATTCCTTAACTTCAGCCCATGCTGCCCTAATAATCTTAATAAAGTCCAAGGCTTCAACGTTTCCAAAAAGCTTTTAATTTGTTTTGATTAGAACTCTCATTGATATTTAATGCTGTTATGGCTCTGGCAAATGTTCGTCTAATATAACAAGACTTAAATGAAGATATCACTCCTTGGTTTCATAAGCTGCAGCAAAGTAGTATTGAGAGGGAGAATATCACTTTAAGTTTTGGGAAGGCTTCAGCTATTAGCTTTGGGTGACCTGGGGTACTATCTAGTAGAAGCAAAAT
Source organism: Protaetia brevitarsis (assembly GCA_004143645.1). Taxonomy (NCBI): domain Eukaryota; kingdom Metazoa; phylum Arthropoda; class Insecta; order Coleoptera; family Scarabaeidae; genus Protaetia; species Protaetia brevitarsis. Next base: position 43,100 of record RXPK01003252.1, read on the forward strand.
GTTGAAAGGAATGCGATGGTCTTTACAGTAATCTAGAACAGCAGAGCAGATTTTAAATAGTCAGTGAACCAAGTTAGCAGTCATCCAAGTCTTTTTGCTTGCAATGAAATGGACTGGAAGAGTAGACACGGCATAGTTTTTTAAAGCTTCTTTAATTTATTGTAATCTATTTAAAAATTAAAAAAAATATTTCGTAAATTTATAAATGCGCTAGTATTTTAGCGCACCATTGTCAATGTTTTTGTAAGCTTTAAGTTTTAATCAGATACAGCCAAATTAATTTTAATACAAATTCAAGTCGATGCTGTGCCGTCAGGAGTATAAACTTTTCCAAGAATCTTTGACGCTTGATTGCAAGGGGAAACATTCATTTTTGAAATATTATGACAAACATTTCTACCAATGTTGATTAAATTTATTTCTGAAACCAGGGTATGAAGTAACTGCGATATGAAAACAAATGACGCTCATCTCTAGAAACCTCCTTTATTCATTTAATCCCTCAATTATTGGATAAGGATTAAAGGAGATTCATTCAATTAAAGATTGTTTCATTTCAAAGCAATGTGAGATCTAATTCATTTGAGTGCTCTTATTACGTTTAGTATTATCAAAAAATGGGAGGCATTGAATCAGTATAAATCCATTGTTTGAAGAAACGGTGAATAATTAAAGATTACATACCTACGTTTATCAATAACTGTAGGAAAAAGATCTGATTATCATAATATTGTTTATAAGTTGGCTATTGTTGACTCTTTCTTATGATTATATAAATGTTATTATATCATCAGCTTTATTTTTATTTAATTTAAATGCAGAAATCATGCACTTTATATTTTTTTGATTCATGATGGTGTATCCCATTTTTATTTTTTCCGATATTTGAGACATAACTTCTCTTAGTGCTTGTTTGATTAACAAGTGAATACACGCCAATCATAGCAAAATCATTGCTGTTTGTATGGGCCTTCTACTAGAATTTTGAGCAATTGTAAACACTGGTTTTATAATTTTCATTTTCATAAATTATTTGTTCTTTTAGTTCCATTTCACTAATTACCACTCTTTGAGAAATAACCATTCAAGTTACCATTAGTACCCATTTAGTTCAAATTAGCCTTTTACCAGGAATTTCAGTTTAAGGCGTGTAGGTAAACATTATTTAGAGGTATATCATATGCACAATGCTACTAATATTAAAAAAAAAACATGTGATTGTAGATAAGATATAGGTTTAAAGACTTCTCAACTTCATCTTCACCATTTGCATGGCTTTCGCTCTTGGGCTGGTTCTAGGTGGTTCAAAAAGCTTTTACACATTGAAACTAGAATATTTTTGCAATAATTTCAAATAACCAAATATGTGCGCCTTCATTTACATCTTGACATTTTTTTTAATTGCACTACTATCTAAGATATTTACAAAAATACAAAGTGGAGAAAATTATGCCACTGAAAAATGTGAATTTTGCACTGCTACTGTACAGGATATTTTATTTTATTTTCACCTATATTTATTTCCAGTGCTATAGCAAATACATACAAAAATATTTTAAATAGAAGTACTAGGGTCTTATCCTTATCGATTAAAAATGTGGTAACTACCAGAATTGTATGCAGAGAGCGCGACCAAGAAAATATGTACTTCCATTTTTATTGGAACACCCTCTATATAAATATTTTCTAATTTTGTATAACCTTCATCCTCTAATTCAGAATATAAAATATTGGATATATGTATTATCAGACTATTTAATATAAATGGCGAATTATTCTAGCTAAAAACGTGAAAAAGCAATTAGTAAAGAAATGGATGCAAAACCATCCAATATAGCTTGCTAAATTTAATCACTGCAAAATTGGTATCAAATATCTCAGAAATAAAATTATTATTTGTTTCGTTTAGATCTTGGTGCCAAACTACGTTATCTAATTGATTTCTTCAGAAGTGCTGCAGTAATTCATCTATTTGTGGGATAATTCTTTCCAAATATGCTTACGCTGTTAATTTAAATATAAAAATTGGCTCAACTATTTTATTTTAAAAAATTCTACACCATACGCATAATGACTTCCTTCCAAACTTTGAAATAAATGCTTACATGACGGTAAACATTTACTAACGTATTTGCACAAGGACTTTGCAACTTTGTTTGCTATTCCACATATTTTTACTTTGCCGAATACCTTTTTTTGATTACTTTTGACCTAAGCAGGGAATATTTCCACTTTCTCATTGCTTTATTTTATGAAATAGTTTTAAAAGCATCTTTCTTTTTCTTTCTAACTCAGAATAACTTGTCGACTACTTAAAACAGTTCTATATAAAATACTCCTAATATATTTGAAATCGGAAGATGAAGGTCTATCCAAAAATATGAAAACCTTTGTACATAAGAATTTATTGCTATGCAAAAACTTACCCCATTTTGTTTCTTAGCTCTTTAATTTCTTCCATATACACATCAAGATTGCAAAAACATTAATATCCTTAATTATTCTAAAGATATTCTAGTTTCTTTGTACAAAACTGATATGGCTTCTTAAGTTTTCCAAGTTTTCCATTCAAGTTGATCACTGGAGTGCTTTTTTTATTTTCTGGCAATCACGGGACTACGTTCTTCTTAATGCAATTCATTCAAAATTTTAGATGAAATGGGCCAAGTATCAATCAGAGGAGGACCTCAATATTGAATGGGAGAAGTTGATTATAGAAGACGATGATTAATTTGTCTATCTAAAATAGATCTTAGATATTAGCAGTTCTAAAAATGTGTGATAGTAGCATTAACTTATTTCATGACTTAATATTTCTTTTTATATATATATTTTTTTACTTTTATAATTTAATATTTAATCGTTAATAAAATCTTATTGTAGCTAACTTTTGTTGTGATTTTTCTTGTTTTACAAAAGAATACGCTCACTAGAAGCCATTTTAGAGTGCGTATTTGTTAATGCAACCCAAATTGTGACATATTCAAATTTCCAATACGAAAAACAATCATTTTAGCAATATCTTCATGCAGTCTCAAACAAGTCAGGCGAAGCCAAAGCGGTGTAGTATATAATATTAACGTTAAATAGATAAATAATTTTAGTAAGAGTAAAACGTAGCTTTTTATATAGTCGATGCACTTGTTTAACTATGAAAAAAAAAAGAGCAGCGTTTGTGTGATAATATAGTGATAGGATTGTTCAACTTCTTCGACTATGCTCAAACTCTTTTTTTGAAAAATGCCTTTCTTGTTGGAAAAATGTAAGTTGGATTATATATTTTATAAAAAAAAATCTTCTTTTTGTTACTAGACAATCAAGCTTTTCAAACTCTGTATGCGACTTCAACTGCATGATCACTATTGTCTGCTCAAAACTTATGCACGCATCCACTGTAGTGATTAAAAATGTTTTAGTGGAAAATGCATCGGCTTTGGGTGTTATGAATCGTTCCTGGTGCTTAGTTTACTGTTATAACAGCACTTGGAATCGAAAAAAATTGTTCTCAATCTATGTACTACGTCCTTGCCAACGAACATCTGTTTATCGTATATACCTTGGTCAAAATAAGTGATTCCATTGTAGACACAGAAAATCCACGACCCGAAATTTCCACGAATCCTTGGCGGTAGGCAACAGTGGCTGAAAGATAGTTTAATGTACAAAATATTGAATGTGTAGGGTTGCATTTCGATGATTTGTAACCTACAGATGCAGCGTCAATGAAAATGACGTAATATGAAGCAATAGCAAACGTCCCTTGAAATGATAAACAAAATCAAAACAAAGTTTTTTCAACTATGCTGCATTTTGGTTAAATCGAGGTCAAATAAGAGAAAAAAGGAAGAGTATGTACATGTTTCTTGTGAAAATTCTATGGTTTTTGTGTATAGGTATATTTGATGCATATAAATATGTACTGTGTTGTAAAATAAACATTTCTTAAATATCATGTACAGGTTATGAGAAATAAAAAGCGAAATTCTAAATATTAATGTAAACATTAAGGTATCTTTTACAAATTGACCTTTCATGATATGAGAAGATAAGCATAATCAATATTTGGAGGAAAAATTATTTTGTAATAAGAGAAATATTATTATTGTACATGAATGTGTAGTAAGGTGGTCCTTGAAATATGAAAGTCGATATATTTAATACAGGACTGACCTCTCAGTACATCCGTATTAAAAAGTCCAAAATTTTAGGTCAATGGGCCAAAGGGTACCCCACTCGATTAGCTTAAAAGTTTTCAAAACAGCAAATTTTCAAGTTCTTCTTATCCATAACAGTTTCCTTAAATTAGTTATTGCAATTACTTCAAAATAAAAATTAAGTACAAGGTGGTCCATGTCAGAGGGAGATTTTGAGAACATTATTATACTAAAAACAACTTAACTAAAACACAATGTACCAGTAAAAAACAAATAATGGCCCTTTTTATTTTTTAAAAATTATGCCGGGCAAATGGCCTCCTCGTTTTCCTATAACATAATTATGCAAGAAAGGCTGAAACAATAGAAAAATTATTTCGAAATATATTGTAATTAAAAGTTGTGTCATTTGTTACACTTAAAAATTTCTTTACCACAGTAAATGCTTCGAATTCCTTTATTAACAAAAATCATGTCATTTCAAAAAATAAACATCTCAGGATTCTTTTTGTGATATCTGTACTTCTACTTCCGAATTGCTTGTAGCTGTATGCAGTTGTTCCCAATTAATTGTCCATGTTTATCCCTCCTCGCGTTTCATTGGTGCTAGAGTCACACATCACTGTTGGGGGCGGTTGTCTACCAGAGAAAGATTGTGTAAAGACGTTACTTTTGCCTGTGCGATAATTAGGTTACGATCGATCCATCCATTGACGTCTATATAAAACCATTCAAGCCCGCAGCCCTTCTGTACCTCTTTTTGCCGTCTAACATAGCACTTCTGTGCGATCACGCGGAATCACGCGTCCTGATCTCATTCCCAAAAGCTTCCTTCCCACTTAGTCGACAATATTAATGTAGTCTAGTCCTGCGTTGAGGATTCCAACAATTTTTAATACCCCATTCTTACCTCTGCTATTATCATTAAATGGAGAGGAGGTTGGCTTAGAAGAAATTTTACTGCTGCTGTAGAAGATAAAGATGCTAGAAGGCTAGATAAAGTTTACAATGAGCTATATAGTAGGTAAACATATTGTAACTGGAATATTATTCGATCTATCCAAAGCGTATGATGTAATTGATCATTACATAAATTACAATTCATTGGTATCCGTGGGATTGTTTATAATTTATTTCAATCATATTTTTCGGAAAGGAAGGAGTATCAATGAAATTTCAGAAGGACAACATAGTACAAGCCTTTGAGTCATCTAACATGCGGAGTTCCACAAGGCTCCGTTTTAGGGCCCACGTTGTTTTTGATCTTCGTGAATGATTTAGTTGCTCATTTGTCATCCTGCACATTGTAACAATACGCAGATGATATAAGTTGTATCGTATCCCCCTCTAACCTCGACGACGTATCTATCTTAGTTGATTTGGTTGCGTCAGAAATGTTTAACTGGTGCAGGAATAACTGTCTGGTCTTGAATGGTGAAAAAACTAGCTTTGTGAGATTCAAAAGTGTACATGATAAAATTTAATCAATGGTTTTGCACATCAATGGGGAAAACAGACGTTAAAATTCTGTATAACAAGCCGCAACATATCTAAGGAATGTTGGCAATTCCTTGGATAATTTTTCTTTTCAGCTCCGGAATATCTCATGGTTTATCAATACAAATCTTGCCTTTGAGATAACCCCACAAAAAGTAATCGCACGCTGTTAGGTCTGACGACCTTGGTAGCCACTCAATGGCCCCGCGCTTAAAAATAAAGCGATCTGGAAGCAGTCGTCACACAGCAGTCATTAGCTTTGTTCGCGAAACAATCACAAATCAGTCAGATCGAATCAAATGACTTGGATTGAAGTTGCGAATTTCTTTCAATCAATCAATTTACATTTGACTAATTTGTGATTGCGTTTGATGTACTTCATGAACAAAGCTATTGATACGTTTGTGGTATGTGCAGTAGCACCGTCTTACTGAAACCATGTATTCTGGTCGTTTTGTGAAAGCAAGTTCGATTGCTGTGTTAGAAACTGCTGGATCATGAGAGCATAGCGTGCAGAATTGACAGCATTTTCATTCTGGTCCCCAAAAAAATGAAGATCAATTATTCCCATAGAAGACGTTGCACACCATACTACATATTACCTTTGGACTGTATAATGGTTTTTGACGAAGTTCCTTTGAATTTTTTTTATAGTCTGATAAATTGAAATGCGCTTCGCCAGACATCCATAAGTTATGAACATCAAACAAATTACAACGTGTTCAAAATCTCCCGCTATCACGGACCACCTTGTATTAAATAATTTTGAAAGCAAAATATGTCATTGGTTATGTATTTACTTTTGCTAATAGATCTACAATTTTATACTCTTTGATACATTAGTCAAGGAACAAAATCAGGAGGTCCAGTATTAAATAATGTCAACTTTCATTCTCTAAATGAATACCCTTGTAACTATATACTTATCAATGTAGCATAAAATGATGACGTAACACCAGGCTTTTTTTAATTGTTGCAAAAGTTCGGAAAAAGAATGGCAACCCACGAATTTTGAAACAATTTTTTTGGAGTATGAACTACTTGATCACTATTGTTTAAAACTCAGTCACCTATGTCAACGCAAGGCAAACTTTTTTCTTTTTTTTTTTGAAAAATGAAGTCATATCTTCTCTGGCGCTTCTGGCCTTCACAACACTTTCTCTGTTGAAGTCTTATTGTTTTCTCAGTGGCGCATAAGTTATACAAATTGCTATCATTGACACACGACAAATGTAAGACAACTGTTTATTGCTTACAGTCCGATGTTAGTTCTATCTATTTGACTAGCAGCAAATCATTAATTTTATTAATAAATTTTATTTTCTTGGCCAAACTGGGATTATAAATTTAATAATAAAACTCATGAGACTAGTGCATAAATTTCTTTAATTTCTTTAATTGAATTTCCTTATTTCTTACGTTTAGACGGAATTCTGTCTTTCCCAAAGGTATTTTTTCTTCGCTACAATTCTATTTCGTATTTCATAGTACTCTTGTCACTCATGTTATATAATTGACATATTTTTAATTTTAAAAACAAAAACAACGGACACACCTACATTTTAAAAACCTAAAAAAATAAGTGACAGTACTTTTAGACATACGACATTTCCTTTAAATATACGTGCCCACCCTGCCTATAAAACTATGGTATTGCGAAACTGTAGTGACAATCTAAATATTCACTTTAAGTCACGGCCTGCTTGATGACTGCTTTATACCGCCTGTTGAATCATGAGTTGCATGTGTTCACCGCTGGCGCCACCTACCGGACTTTTTTGCTTACCCTTCGGTTGCAGGATTTTGACAGCAAAATGTCTAATTTAAATGAATGTTACATTGACATGTACCAAAGTTAAAACCACTCAAAATTATTTTAAAGAATATGTTTGCTTCGTTAAAAACTGACCTATTAAGGTTTTTAAAGTTGTATTTTACATCTTATTAGTTATTTCAGTTGTATAATTATTTTGGTTAATAGTTTTGTACTATTTAGTTTTGATATAAACTAAAGTTGTAATTAGCTGTGTCTTTCACTAATATGATTTTGACGTGTCAAGAAAGTAGTTCTCATGTTCTCAAACGTCATGCAGATGTCGCTACTTACCGGATTCGACAGGCCGTATAAAGCAAACTGTCTAAGTTATCAAGCAGGTCGTGCTTTAAGTGTATCTCGATTGTGTCAGGTGTTTGCTGTCAAAAATGGAGTTACTCTAGCAATTCCCTTTTTAATAAAAAAATCGCGTTTTATCAAAAAATCAAACACAACTTGACTACTATTTTAAATGAATACTAGTTAGAAAACCAGTAGGTGTCTTTCATTTTTTTTACCTCTTTTACGGGGCACAGTTACGTCATCATTTTTGGCATGTAAAAACCGTACGAAAAATAAGTATTTTCTACTAATTTGTAGTAGTTATTACTCTCTTACATAAGATGATGTAATATAATCAATATTGTTTTGTGTTATTGTTGTAAAGTACGGTAATACCCTTATGTTTGTTAATAACTTATTAAGCAAATAAAATTAGTTGGTTTAAATAGATTTTATGGGATTGAAGTTGTTGCAAACAGTTGAGCAAAGTTAAACTTACATATAATAAACAACACTGTTCCGTTATTAAATGAGGGTATTACAGTAAACAGTTACCAAATGTTAATATATGTAAAATTGTCAAAAAGTATAATATTCGAAGAGAATCAAATAATCATAAACTGAATTAACTGTTGATTATTATTATGTATTAATATTAACAGTGTCAGGTAATATATAATATTTTCGATGTAATTTTGTATTGGAAATTGTCGCCAAACGAAAGTACCAAATAGAAACTAATAGTAAATATAGAAAATATGCTTCCATTGCTTCGTTTCATCAAATAGGATTTAATAAAATAATTGTACAACATAGTAACTGTACAACTACTTAATGTGATTCGTTTGATTTGATGAAAAGAACGAGATGAAAACACTTAAATTTTATATTAATACCTATCTAGACATCAAACTTTGATAAACTAAATTAAAATATCCAAATTAATATTGAATATGGTGCATATTAATTAGAGAACATACGTGCTTTGTGTTAATGCGCTTCCTGTTATTAACATTAATTTTATGTTTAAAATATTTCTTTTTGAGGCCGCCACTTATCAATGTTAATAACAGGTAGCTGCTTATATATATACATGTTGAAATTACATAAGTTAAAGAAATCAGTGTGGCATTTAATGGGATGCTTATAAGCAAAGTTGGCTAAATTCGCTTTCTTGTTAGATCAACATACTTTACTTTAAATACATTTTTACACTCATTTAAATATCAAATTTCTTGTTTCAGTTGTCCTAACTCTGTAGAAAAATGTAAGAGATATGAATAAGTATGCTTCTATATACTGGAAAAGTACTAATACTACTCATGTGTAAATTAAATGTCTTTAATGTGATTCACTTGGTACATGATGTGCTGTATGTATAGGAATTATATGATATTTAATAACTTATAGAAGATGATGTACAATTGATTCATTATATTGACCAAAAGAATCCATAATGTTGCTGTTATTATAATAAAATAAAGATACCTAGATTAAGATTTCTGCGATGAAATGTTTATAAAAGATAAAATGTTATATAATACATATATTTTACAGAAATAAATGCAAGTTTTATTTCTCCTATATTAAAAGAACCGCTCAGTGTATAAAGTCTGGTGATGATAAAGTTTTAAGTTTACTTTTCACGTACCTATTTTTAATTATCCAGAAATATTTTTGGAAGATAATTAAATGGGAAGCAATGAAGTTAACTCGTTTGGTGCAATTTTGCGTGTTACAATTTTTTTTAATTAAAACGCATTCAACTTAGCTACGAAACGGAAACAAACAACAGAAATGGAAATAAACCAGAAATATTCATTGTTTTAAAAGAACTGTATTGTAATGAGTTGAATGGGTATCGAGATGAATTGCAAATGTAATGACTTTAGAAGTTATTAATGAGAACAAGAAATCTGGTAAACTACCATTTTCTCTAAATTATACGACAGACCTTCAAAAAAAATCTTTCTAAATTTCGCATCGATTTTACTTGTACAACAATTTTATACATCAATTTACTCAACAAGTAAAAAATATTTTAGAAAACTCCAAAGATCTAATAAAAAAAAAACAAAAATATGAAATAGTATGCGTAGACTGTAATTTAGTAGATATTAACAAAATTCCAGTATTTACTTCTGAAGAAGTAATATTAGAAGATTTTTATAAATCTAGGGTAGTGCTAGGTTTGCTTGCAGATATTCATAAAGCAAATAACATAAAATTAAATATTGATCTTACAAAGATTAAAACTACAGTGATTTAACAGCTAGTAAATAATAATCGTGTGTTCCAACCATGTTCAAAATGGTTAAGTAATATAGAAAACCACACCGGTGAAAAATAGTTATAATCAGTAAGCAAGTAAACGCTGCTGTTAAGTTGTGCTTAATCATTATTTATTACTATACAGAAATAAAATAATTTAGTCTAAAAAAATGACCAACAATATATATGAAATTGTTGTAATATTAAAAAAAAAAAACAATTTAATAAATATTATATTGGTTTTCAACCAGTGACTTATAGGTATTGGTATTGATTCTAGTATAAGTTCCTATTGTATTCTACTATAAAGTACTGGTATAATACCGGTATTATAACAGTATTTGATGTTAACATAGTGTAAATCCATCAATGCAACTTTCCACTAGATAGCCACAGAGGTGAAGCCAGAATCAACTTCCAGAAGAGGCAAACAATTTCCTAGGGCGGGCAAATCCTTCCCAAATAAAAAATTATCATGTAGCAACAATGTTAATGTTAGATATTGTTTTTTTTTACATTTTAGATATTGGTACACCTTAATAATATATGTCTATTTGGATTTATAAATTATTTCTATTATTTAAGGACTTCCCTATTTAGTCTAATTAAACTTGCCACTAAAATAAACTGTGAATACAAAGGCTATTAAAAAAAAATAGATCTCATTAAAAATGTGTGTACACTCGGTTGATATTAGTATATATATGTTTCACCTTACCCAGGATCTTCACTGCTATTGGTTAACCTAAAGTATTATACGGAGAAATTCCTATATTCTTATACTTAATAAGTGGAAGAATAATTGAATGATACTTTAAGATGGAAATCTCATTATTAATGTAAAGATATTTGCTAAATTGTCGATCTGAAACTACAATATGTATCCATAAAGGATAATAATAATTGTAAGACGACTCTAAGCCACTATACATACTATTATTAAGTATATATACGAATTTCTCTGTATAATACATTAGGTTGACCAGTAGCACTGATGATCCTTGGTAAGGTGAAACATATGTATGCTAATATCAACCGAGTGTTGCATACGTTTTTAATGTGAACTAATTATTAATTAGCGTTAGTTACTTAACGCATTGTATAGTGGCTTAAAGTCGTCCTACAATTATTGTTATCCTTTATAGATACATATTGTAGTTTCAAATTGACAATTAGCAAATATCTTCATGTTAATAATAAGATTTCCATCTTAAATTCTCATTCAATTATTCTTCCACTCCAAAAAAAAATAATATAAAACATAGGCGTAGGGAACATAGGGGTAAAAAACTGCACGGTAGTGGTAATACACTTTGCTTTGGAAGATAATTTTATTGTGGAACTCGAGATTAGCTAGGAAATAAAAAAGAAATAGGTGTTACAGGTAAAACGTAAACGTCGTACTTTAATACAACTGTTTTCTTATTCTTTTTATTATTAAAATTAACTAATACGCTATCAGTATTTACGTTTCCAGTTATTTTCTGCTCAAAGACTAAAAACATTAAATGAGCCATTCTTTGGTGACTCATTGACAGCCTTTGGGGTCTATATATAGCGGTCAATGTTGGAAACATAGACTCGCATGTAGCAGTAGGTACTACATCTAAAAGTGTTAGCAGAGGCAAGCAGACTAATTACTATATAATATAGATAATATATATTATATATATTATTACTATATAATATATATATATATATATTGTCATGGAGAGATTACTTGATATTCTACTATTATTTAAAAAAGGGAATGTTACTATTTTACTTAGTTATATTTTTAAAACTTATTAGATATAATAGAAAAAGGATATAATATGTAGCAGCAGACAGCTAGACGATGTCGAGGTGATGTAGGTAATCTCTGCATTTGGCAGGTCCTTCAAGGCATTCTCCTTTAGAATTTTCCCTTCAGGAAGCAAGATGATCAGCAGTGATACACCTACACATCGAAAATGAATATTAGAATTTGTATAGTATTTTATTACAATAGATTTTGACAGATCAAATTTGGATCCACGTTTAATTCAAGTGAACAGTTGTAATTTCTTTTACAGAGTATTTATTTCATTAAAATTTTGTTTAATAATGTTTTTATATGCATTGGCAGACCAATTGCTTTGATATGTCAACAGACAGACATGGGAATTGCTGGAAATTGGATTCTGTAACAATTCTATGCGTATAAATGGTTGCCTACCTTTTGGGGGCACAGTAATGAATTTTAAGATTGTTAATTTTAAATAGCAATAAGTGTGTAAAAATATCAAATGTATTTTTCTCATAATTCAGAGACACTCACTTTTATAATGTGACAAGTGTAAGGTGATTCCAGATTTTGTAAATTTATTTATTTTCACATCGTTGAAACATCTGACAATCCTGTCGATCACATGGCCATTCTCATATGTAAAACAATGGAGGTTCCTTATTTCGGTTATAATAACGGATTCTCACAGACAGTTGGACTCCTTGCTTGGAGACAATCGCTTTCAAGTCAGTTAAAACATTTTTAATTCGAACCATTCACTAACCGAACTCTGTTAGAGGCAGATCTATTTCATTTTGTTCTTGAAAAATTTAACGGCTATTTCGATAAAATCCAATTTTATCCCAAATTACAATCTAAAAATAATGGTTATTTGTTAAACAAAGTTTTTCACACCAACATTAGCCAAATTACCCGCAACCTTTTTGGGTAATTTTTCTTCAACGACGATTTTCCCGAGTTTCCTGTGATGTTCCCGTCCTGATTGAGTCACACTCCGTGATCCGATTTACCTATGATGTACCAGGGCCCTGATCCGAATCCGATTCGAACATTCCAGACTACTCCAATGCTCACAGAAGGTACTTCTCGTCAAATCTACCTAGAAAAGAAACGTATTATTTCAATTCTAATCTAAATTGAATTATACTTATAAGAAATTTTATTTTAATCCGTTCTGCAAAATTTGAGGTTAGAAAATCGTTTGTAACATAGCTAAGCGGTCTCCAGTTACTTTGGGGAAATTTGTGTAATTAGGTTTATAAGTATTTGTTATGTTTTTACGTTACGAACCAATATCCAGTGATTTACCATCAAGGTTGGCTACTCTGTTTCACACGTCTATTTAAGCCTAGCTTAACTCCATTTGAACGGTCAGAAAACGCGGGATTTTTTAAAATTTAATTCAAACGTATTTAAGTACGAAACTATGAATTTGAATTGCAAAAGGTGGAATAATGAAACTTTAGTGTTATTAATTAAACGGACTCACGGACTTACCTGAGATAATTATCCTAAGATTTATGTCTGATATTAAACAAGTCACATTTTGAATTTTTTTTTTAATTAAATAAAATCACTTTTATCCACTATTATTAAATGTTTTAATTTTACTTAATAGATTGAATCTATTAAGGCACGACATTATCATGCCTAGGATGATCATTTAAACTGGTCTTTGACAGTGAATTTGAAGGAGAGGACAACTGACAACGTCCTTGCTCAGTATCTCTACTCTTACTGAAAGATATGAGAAAGTAACGAGCTATTCAATATTTTTTTTATGTCACCGCCCCTCGATCGGAAATTTCTCGCCCTGCATGCCATCTGGCTGGTGAGACAGAACACTTCTAAATCAAAATTATTAAAGATAGATGACCCTGGGATATATAAAACTTGATTTTTTTCTAATTTAATTAATGTATTTCTTTTAAAATTTAATTTCTTTTAATCCGGGCTGTATGCTACTGTGTAGCGTAACAATATATATTCAGTGAATAATTCTTGAGCTTAATTCGGGAGAATTCATGTCAGAATCATATAATTTAAGGATCACTTTGCAGAACTTCACCATTTCTCATAAGGGCCGACTTTACCAGGAAAAAAAAACCGGTTCGCCTCCACTAAAGTTGATTTTTTGCATACCACTCAATGCAAAATTGGGTAATAAAGATAATTTGGATTTAATAGTATCGCTCTCAGAGAAATTATTATTAATTACAATTTCGTGTATATAGCAGAAGCCTACTACCAACAGCAGCATACGCTTTATACACGTAACGATGTATGTAACTCTTCGTATTTGAGATGGCGCGTACGGTAGAAGTAGAAAGCAGGAGCAATTAATATTCGTAGGAGTTTGGTATACACATTTTCAGTATGTTTTAGCATTAAAAACAAAAATCTTTGTGACTGTCTTCTTTCAAGCTAACGATGTGGTAAGGCGTACTTTTTAATTCATCGATAGATATATTGATTATAGTGTGTTTCTGTTTATATATTTATTATATATCTATGAATAAAAGAAGGAGCCTTATGCAACATATTTCTGTTTGGCAATAAATTATCTCCTATCAATAATAAATAATTTAAAGAGCAATAATTACATTTTTACACTAGCGCGGTAAAATAACGCTGTCGGTGACTGGATACGAAATCATTTTCAGTGTGCATAGAATGTCACTGGCCAGAAACTACAGTTTTGCGAGTATGACTATGGTTTGTGAGCCGAGAACCCACAGGTACGAATATTTATGGCAAAATAAATAAGAGAGATTAGATTTTTTCACTTTCATTTATAATTTAAGGTGTGTTAAACCAAAAATGTAAAAAAAAATCATATTATGTTTCATTTGGTGTTTGGTATACGTAGTAAACATACAAGCGCACGTGAGGCAAAATTAGCTCATCTTTCACAGATTAAAATTTATGTTTCAGGGTGAATACGGTATCCTTGCGTTTATTAAAATTTTAAATTCCCGGACAGTATCTGCAACGCGGATAAAACAGTAATGGTAAATGAGAATGTAAGTGACACATCGTGTAATTGTTTGCGAACTTCAGCCCGAATTAGATCCTAGAACATGCGCCTGCTTTGTCCTGTCTTGAAGACGTTATTTACTTCGAAGGAAAGAAGTTTCAGACTTATACCTAAAGTAATTTGCTGCAATTTCTGAAAGTGAGTTGACTGGCGACAATTTTTGTTCTTAAAATTCGATTATCGATACCGTGAATTTATTTCTACAAAAAAATTCATTTAAGATTTTTTTTTAGATTGAAGTTTAATATAAAATAAAGTTTTAAGCAAACTCTTTCAAAAATCAATACTCTCTAAGAGGCATTTAAATATCTATTCTATAAAACTCAATTCTAATAAATGCAGTGTAGCCATCTTCTTAGCCGATAGAGTCATTCAAATAATAAACTAGATAATACAAATTAGCACTCCTTGTACACATAAGAAGTTTTTCCTAAGTAAAAATAATTACATTGAGGTGAAATAGGCGCTAAGTACTTTCCATTGAATTTTATTATTAAATATTCTTCTAATACTGTTTCGGTGTATATTTAGGGGTAGACACAAAATATTTATTCGTTACGAAATATCCATGAATAGGACTATTGTCCTGGTGAAAGGCGATTTTTTTATCGTTTTTTGTTATCTTTTTGTTACGCTTGGTAACATTACGGTTTTTAGACTGTCTCTATAACTCACTCCAGTCAGCTTTTCGTTAATTTTGACACATATGCCCTGAAATCCGCCTTAAGAACTTCTCACTATTGTGCAATTAGTGTGTATATCTTTCATTATATCTTTTATTTCTTAGTCTATACACACGGACTCTGCCATCATACCAACACTCAACCAAAAGGTACGTTTATACTAATGAAAAATTACATTAGGACAACGAATATGAGTTATAATTATCCAGTGAACACGTTCATTGAGGCAATGAAACAGTGCAAATTAATGTATTATTTTGGTTTATAGATTTCAAGAGCAACATCTATTTGTGCAAATGTTTGTATTGCTTATTTAATAGACTATTTTTAATTCAACGAACACTTGTTGAAATGACTAAAATATTCATTTTAGTCATTTCAACAACTTTTAACTAACAATATTTAGTGTAACTATGGTAAACTGCTCAAGAAAACCATAGGCGGAAGGAATAGCCTTATATATAATGAACGACATAAAACTCAAGATACTAGTGAATACAATAATTAGAATCATAGAAATAATATGAATTTATCTTTCTCAAATTAATACAACACTTACTTTAATATGCAGAACCCTACAAATAAATGTCCTAAAAACAATATCATAAATAGAAAAAGAACTACGTACTTATTAGAGACTTCAATATAAATACTATAGAAAATATAAAATAACAAATGAATACACTAAAAGAAAAAAAAAAACCACAAAATAATGAACAAAAGATCAGAAAAATCCCAATGGAAAAGACACCACTTTAAATCATATCATAACAAACATTAAAGAAAAGATCACAAAAATCAAAGTACAACAAATAGAAGAAAACTAAGAAAACATAAAAGTGAAATGAAGACAGAACTGACCCTGGTTCAACGAAAATATTGTACGGCAAATAAAAAAATCGAAATGGACTCTTCAAAAAACAAAAAAAAGCATCCAAATAATAAAATTACAAAACAGAAAACAAAAATCAGAAACAATATACAAGACACCTAATAAAAATACTAAAATCCAATATAGGCAAAACTTGATGAAAAGATATCATACAGATCCTAGTAAATTATGAAAAACCGAATAGGTAGAGAAGAAAAAGGCAACACGCAGATCACAGAAATAATGAAAGAAGACGGAACAATCACAACAGAATCAAAAGAAATATCAAATGAGTTTAATAGATATTTTACGACAGTTGGAAAGCAAATAGAAAGCTATAACAGAAGCTGACAAACCACCTTTGCAGCAGTCCCTGTTTTATATTCAATGATACAACGGAAGAAGAGATATTAAAAACAATAAAAACGCTAAAAAATAATAAAGCTCCTGGTTTTGATAAAACCACAAATAATATAATCAAACAAAATGCAACTAAACTAGCAATTATTTTAACTACACTAATAAATAAAACACTACAGCAAGGACGATACCCAGACTACATCAAGACTAGCAGAAAGGCAATACGCTGCAGGATCCGCAAAACACACAACATAAAAAATTACGGCTAATATGCATTCCAGCTAATATCCAGTACAATTTCAGCAGCAAATGACTTCACTAATGTTATTAAAAACGAACTCGTTCAAAGAAAACAGTTGCAGTGGTTTTTATAGATATATGAAAAAAGCTTTCGATACGATATCCAATGATAAATTAATAGAGAAACTGCACTATTGTGGTTTTCAAAATAAAGAACTGATTATGATGAAGACGTATATTTACAACAGAAAACAAACAACAAGAGCAAAATACCATTGCAAGTGAACCTATGTATGCTTAATAATTTGTTTCTGTACATATTCTGTTTAAATTTATTAAATAAATAAGTAAATAAAATCTTTATAATGCCAAAAACTATGGTATTTCTTGCAATGTAAATTGTTAATTGATCAACAAATCAATTAATTATCATAAATCCGATAAATGTAGTTTTTACTTTAATACGCCAATAAGTGTAATTGAAATAACAGTAAATTTATAGAAAAATGTACTTTATTTTGAAAAAAAAAATAAAAAAACAAAATACATGTAGTACATATATGCATCTTCAATTATTATACAACATTCAATATTCAAGCTTAACACTGATTTAAAAAGAAGCCATTAAAATATGTATATTTATAAAACCTACCGTTAAATACATTTTTTAGGGGTACAAAGTTCTCAAAAAATCTAAAATTGCATACAGAAAGGTACGAGTTATACATTAAACACATTTTTCGGACTATATAAAGGTGTCCTGTCGATTGAAAATCAAATCGCTAAAGAAAAAAAAACAATAATCTAACTAACTGCACAAGAAAATAAGAATTGTAAGTCCGAAGCAAAAAAGGATAGCCGAAACTATAAACAAAATACTACGTCCCTAGTAGAAATATCATTCTAACATAAATATGGACAATAGCGCCGCCCAATAAGCAAGAGAAGCGCCCAGCGTCAACGGCGCAAAGCTGCCAAGGGCGCCCGACGGCGTCAAATCGGCAAAAACGCCAGACGGCGTTAAGTCAACAAGAACCCCAGACGGCGTCAAGCCGACAAAAACGCCAGACAGCGCTAAGCCGATAAGAATGCCAGATGGCGTTATGTCGGTAAGAACGTTAGACAAGGTTAAGCTGACAAAAAAGTCAGACAGCGTCTAGCAGGCAAGAGTGCCAGATGCTGTTATGCCGGTAAGAAAGCTAACAAGGACGTCGTCAACGGGCGTTATAAGATACTGTTGGCATTGACGCTTATAATTTGGGATATTCGGTTATAAATGTGTATAAAAATACTTGTTATAAGATTAATGGTTTATTTTTCTTTAGAAGATTAAAGATTTTTTTTTAAATTATATATAAACCAAAATACTTGTTGTTAGATATCTTCCTGTTGCTCTGTTTCTCTTAAATGTTTGCATAAAATATGGACTTTTGGTGTTGAATTCACTGACTTTAAAGTTATAAAAGAATTTTATAACTTTAATTTTTAATTTTAAAACTTTTATTTTATAAAACCATGGATTTTATAAAAGAAAGTTTCTATAAAGCTGTAAAACAGTGAACATTCTGGAGGAAACACCAGATTGAATAAATAAATTATCATATAGACCACCGATTTATGGATTAATATGCCGGGCAAAGTTAAAATTTTATTATTTTTAAAAATGTCTTTGCAACTATCACGATTGTTAACGTTAAAAATAAGTCTTATCAGCCGTTTTTGAGTAATGAATACTCTCTCCCAGCCAATTGCAATGTCCCATATTATAACCACAGCGAGGATGATTTTAGGCGGCGACATACAAGGGAAGCATTTTTCTCTCTTGATAAGGGTATATATAAACGGGCGCTAGACTATTTGTAGTGCTAGCTGGTAGAAGGGGAAGAACATCATGGGCGATACTCCAATAGCAGCGCAACGTACTTAGAATGTTCTATCGTACGATAGACGGGGAAATACAATTACATGCAAAAGACAGTGGCGCCCTTAGGTCTTTGTTAGCGCTGTTGTATTAAAATTAAAAAAGTTGTTATTAAATTATATATCGTAAATACGCAGTTTATTTAATTTCTAGCTGTAGTAACGTGATACTTTTAGTAATTTTAGATTTTCTATAATAGTAAATTACTGCAAAAGCTGTATTCCATTAACACTACGCACTAGTCCAATTTAAAATAAAGTAAACAATATTAAAGGCATATGCGTGTAATTACAGACGTTTATTTTAATAAAAGGGAAGAGTTTACTTGTGAATTTGTTTCTATTGTTGACGTCCAGATATAATATGATATAAAAATAAAAATTTAAAACCTTTAGCAAGAAAACGCCGAAGGAGATGGCAAAAGAATTATAACTGAAAATGTACTTTGAAACAGAAAGAATAAGTAAGTTACGAAGTAGAAAAGGTAAGAAATGTCTTTAGTATTTATATATATTTCTTATATATTATTATTCGCAAATCGCAAGGAAAAAGGAACTCTTTTATAGCCAAATATGTGGAAGTAATATATACGTACAACGATTCTCAACAAAAGACTACGATTACACGAGCACTGAATAGTACTGACCACTACAAAGTTTACTGTCATTTACTATTGATTTAAAAAAAAAAGAAAATTATTTCAAGCTGAACTATGTATATTAAAGTAATTTTAACATTATATGTATACGTAGTGAAAGTGTGGTGAAGGAACTTCAAGTTTCTGTTACTTTTTCTTTTGGCATAATTGTTTTTCTAACAGTACCCGCGTTATACCTATATGCTATTACGTATATGAAACAATTCTCAACAAAAAACAAAATGCAGCAACCGTCACACGTATGTACACGTTGTACCGACACAGGGCAAGTCTAGTCGACATGATGCGGGCACATTACGGGCGTCCGCCTCTGGCTTGGATGATGTAATGCCAGTTCGCCCGAAATTTTCCTTCCTCTGAATAACATTATACGAAAGAGCAGAGCATGCCAACGCGTAATGAATACCTACTTGGTCTTTTTCTTCAGAGGTATTTTTCAACTGATTAATAATGTAATAGGCTTAATTGTGTGTATACGTTTGCTTATTATAGCTTATTATCTATAGTAACACCTAATATGTGCACTATCGGTGCTAGGAATATTTGCAGTGATATTTGGAGTTTTGCGTCTATGGAAAATTTAATATTACAACAAAATTACACCCACACAGAGTCAAAAATGGATTATCTTTTAATATTTTAGTTTTATTCTTATTTAAAATTAATCGATTCGTTCTGCAGCACCCTATCATATCCTCCAATGTGTGCGTTATCATAAATGAAAGGTCGGCAGTTTTTCACCTGTCACTACTACCATTACATCATCAGCAAACATCATTGTGTGACCATAATTAAAGCATTGTAGATCGTTTATTATTAATAAAAATAATAGAGAGTCGATCCTTGGGCCACTCCCATATCAATAATTCATTGGATAAGTATTAAAATACTGTGTTTCAACATTTGGCTATTTCTTTTTTTAAATTTTCCAAACTCTGTATTATTATAATGTCACAGCTGTTTCCAAAAGCAATGAAATTCAAATATATAAATAAATTAGAATTTGAAACTCATTTCGTTCTATAAATGTAGACCAACCACTACAATTGATCTGAGTAGTATAGAGGCCTACCGCCTAGCACCATCCCTTTCTTACTAACATCGAGATCGTAAAACTTCTAATATTACGTTACCTCTTGCACCACTTAAAAACCGTGTTCGGCCAAACTTAATATGTATCTGTATTACCTATGGTGAGAGTGGAATTGCCACTAAACAAACAAATAGAAGCATGCAGAAGTTTTGGTTAATATATACAATGAATGTAGGTATCTTGAAAATAACGATGGGCACGTTTTTAGAGCAGATATATCAATATAGTCTGCACTAGGTCTGAACTAAAAGCCTATGACATAATCTAAGTCGGCGGCTGTACACAGGACTGCTGGAGTGATGGTTTGGGGGGCTATTGCCTACGGTAGCTGATCACTACTTCTCTTTCTCCGAGGCAGAATGGCAGTTGCACGTTATGTTGATGAAGTCCTACAAACCACTTTGACGGCCGTCCACACATCCTTTTTCAGCAAGACAATGCACGCCCCATATTGCTCGTCGAATTATGAGCTTTCTCCAAGAACCAGGCCTTAATGTTTCGTCGTGGTCATCCCCTTCACCGGATTTAATGTGGAATGTCACAGGGAGGTAGCTGTCCACTTCACGTCATCTTCCACAAATTCTAGCTCAGTTAATCCACGAAGTTCAAGTTGCTTGGAACGAGGTGCCACAAGTAGATATCAACCATTTCCTTTTGTCGATGCCTGGACCTGCACAGGAGTGTATTCGCCTAAGACGTCGCCAAACACATCATTAATATTTTTTCGTATTAAGCTATGTTCTGACTAGCAAACATTTTGCTGCAAATGGATTGCAGCAAACAATTTTTGCAAGTGTGAACTGCTCAAAAAACATATTGCAGCAAAAAGATGTTTTTGGTGCAAGTTATTGCAGCAATATATCTTGCGTAGGTGTCAACAGATAACTTTTGATAGCTCGTACTGTTTGCATGCTTGCGACGGTCGATTGCACGTGTCAGTCGCAAGAGAGTGTTTGCACGAGATGGGCAATCTTGCGTGGACAAAAGAGTTGACCCAAAAATTAATAGCAATTTATGAATCTAATCCCGAATTATTGGAGTTATCAAATGTGGATTACAAAAATCGCAATAGGAAACAAAGCATTATTGAAACGATATCAAAAGAGCTAAATATTTGTGAAAATGAAATACAAAAAAAATCCATAATCTACGCACACAATTCCTATAGGAAGCGCGACGTATTAAAAAGAAAAAAAAGTGGACAGGGAACTAGTGATAATTATGAAAGTAAATGGGAATTTTTTCATTAAAATTTATTTCTACAAACATAGAATGCTCGCCAACTATAAACAATCTGGTAAGTTGGTGGTTGTAAACAAGTAGTAAATAAGTAAATGAAATGTGTTGGTATTGTCAGTAAACTTCTCCTTCAGTAGATAGAATATAATCTCTGAACTCATCGCGGACATCTTCTGCTATGATTCTCATGAAATTTACAAAACTGCGTTGGGCTTCTTCATTTCCCAGTTCTTGTAGAAGTTTATTATGGAAACCCAATTCGTTTCTTTAAAGTAACCATTCTCTTACCCATATTTTCCTTTTCTTATTTTTACTTATTCCTTTTCCTTTTTTAACAAAAGCATTACCGCCGCAGCAGCGATTCCTTTCACGGACTTATCAACTTAACTGTTAGAAGTTTCAAATCAAACTGATGCAAGAAACATGTGCCAATGTGAATAGCTACGCAATATTTTGCAGCAAGTAGGGCCACAGAAATTTGCATAAGTCGTGCGATCCATTTGCAGCAACAATTTGCATTTATTTTTTTGCACAAGTGTGAACAGAGCTGCAAATGCTTGCCGCAAATGTTTGCGCAAATTGTTTGCTAGTCAGAATAAGGCTTTACATCATAATAAGATTTCTTGCAGATGTTATCGTTTCATTTTTGATGTAATCCATCACAGTTCCAAAAAATCAAGTTGAACAAATTATTTCTTCCAGGTGTGACATTTCTAATGTCACTGATGCCCGGTAACATAAACAATAGTTACCAATTTGTCAAAGTTAATCAATGGATAACTGCAAAAATCAGTAACATAAACGTTTGTTAGGAGATAATCATGTGTTAAATCAGCTGTTAACTTAACCACTGCTATTCCGGTAGTTACACATTTGTTAAGATTTAGCAAAGCACGAAATTTGCCGAATGTGCAACGAAAGTTACCGTGCATGATTGCATCAATAGATGGCGGAATATTTGACGCTTAGGCGGGAAGTCTGTTTGACATTTTGACAGATTTTCCATTTTGATTGAATTTGATCACAGTTCAATTGATTTGAAATAATAAGTTAGTAGCAGAAAGTTTAGAATACTTTTAGTGAATATTAAAACTGTTTTTATAATTATGGACGCTAGGTAGGTATAATTTCAACATTTGATTTCTGCCAATATTATAATTGAATTTGTGACTACGCATCGTAATGTGCAGGAAAATCAGGTACCGCCGCGAAAAGAGCAGAAATTTTACAGAA